>JARHVA010005890.1:1007500-1068758 GCA_037957365.1 Torreya grandis | reverse complement strand
ATAAGTACACTTATAGAGTCAACCAAGGTTGAAAAATGCTTAAAAATGGCGTATCTTTGCCATGAATATCCCTTAAATTTTTATTATCTTGACAAGTTTTATATCTCAAGATAAAGGTCTTTAAAGAATGATCTATTAGTGTGGGACATGCCTTGAGATGTCTAGTTAAAGACACAAGGAATAGTTGTATGGATTTAAAAATCTGGAATTGAGCTTTAAGTTGAATGTAGGGTCAAAAAGTGGCATGATATTTGAAGCTCACATCAAATATAAATAGTATGTGAGTGCTTATCTGAGGTCAATAAGTCAAAATAAATCAATAATATAAGTTAAATCATGTAAATCAAGATCAACATTGAACACAAGGTCAACAAGTCAGAGGATCCTAGTACTAAAACACAAGGCTACCATGTGTTACAATCATAGTGACTTAGTAGATCAATTGTGCATATTTGATCAAGTAGAAAGAATATTGATGTCACACATTTAACTGAGCAGATAAAATTGATGGTGCACATAAGGTCAATAAGTCAATGAGATAGATTGCATGTCAGGATGCACATGGTAAATAAGTGGTAACAAATGAAGACTAGCAGTAAGATCCATAGATTGAATGTAGGGTTTTCAGGTGTCACCAATTTTTGGGAATCATGAATCAATTATTGATAGAGAAAATTCAATCAAGTTCTAGGAGGCACAAGATGTGGACACATGTCCAAGTTTATGATGGTCATATTTTTAAATATAATAAAAAGCATGATAAAGAATGCCACATAGGTAGACACATAAGATCAAAAGATATAATGGACACATATAAGAAAATACAAAGAATTGAGATCTAGATACAATCTAGGTTGAACCAAAATAAATATTTTATGTCAAGGGAAACCATTAAAGCTCAGTTTGGACCTTTGGTTTGAAAATTTAAAACACACATGACTTGTTTTCTAAGGTTGAAATGTTATTTCATGATTATGTTTCATCATTATTTGAAGTCAATCCATGTGTATAATATGTTCTTGGCTTCTACTATACTCAAATAAAGGATAGGTCTTTTTAGAATAACAAAGAGGAAAAATGGCCAACAAGCTATTGGAATGAGATCAAGTAAACCTGGTAAATATTCATTGATTATGAAATAAGTGTCTTATCTTTTTGATAGGGTCATATCCTTGACAAGATGCTTAAAGTAAACACAGTCATAGATTTGTTAGGTCCATAGATATGAGGATTTTGTCCTTATAATGAAGCCAAGTGGAGGATGGCATATATTCCAAAGAGGAAAATATAGTGGTTGGAGAGTGTAATTAGAGCATTCAATACATTTTTAGAGCCTTTAAAGATTATTTCCTCTTATTAGGATCATGACTCATCATCCTCAACAAATTCTTATCTTTTATTGTATTTTGTAGCCAATGAGAAGGTTGGAAGGCTATTGGAGCTATAAAGGTCAAATTTTTCAAGAAAGACTAGTTCTAATTAATCAAAAACTAGTTAGGAATTCATAAAAAGGTGGAAAAAGCCCATTTATTGATTTCATATGGATTGTTCCTCCTCTCTCTTCCCTTTAACCTACATCTCTCATTTAATTCCATTGTAAAAAATCTCTCTCTATTTTAGGTGGACCTCTCTCTCTCTCTCTCTCTCTCTCTCTCTCTCTCTCTCTCTCTCTCTCTCTCTCTCTCTCTCTCTCTCTCTCTCTCTCTCTCTCTCCTCTCTCTCTCTCTCTCTGTCTCTCTCTCTCTTCTCTTCTCTCTCTCTCTCTCTCTCTCTTCTCTCCTCTCTCTCTCTCTCTTCTCTCTCTCTCTTCTCTCTCTCTCTCTCTCTCTCTCTACTCTCTCTCTCTTCTCTCTCTCTTCTCTCTCTAATTGATAGACTCTCCAATTTTGGAAGGATGAGCAAGAGATTCTCATTTAATAAGGCTAGACCTATCAAAATTTCAAAAACTACATCTTGATACAATAAGATAATTTTTTACCTCTCTCACTTTCAACTAGTGTTTAGTAATCTTGTGCATGATGGTTTTGTGAAGGAGATTATTCCATATTCGCTATCCTTCTTTATTTCCACTTTTAGATGTTTTCAAGATTTTTTAGGTTTAAACTTGTGCTCTTTATACCATCAATGGATGCCTAGTGTGAGTCTTAGAATTCCTCTTCGATTCATCATTGCTTCATGAGCCCAATTTATGCAACACTTATGAAAAATAGCTAGTTTGTGAGATTGTGTGATCTAATATTATCTTACCTGAATTAGTGTTGGTTTCAAGCATATGTGAGTCCTCATTTAAATTTGGTTCATTACCTTTTTTAGATTTCTTAATAACCCTATTCACCCTTTATAACCCTTTTCAAAGCATAAGCATTAGTCAAGGTGATCCACCAACTAGAAGTCGGCCTTCTCCAAAGGTTCAACTCAACTACAGGATACCCACAACCTAGGGTTGTTCAATTTTATGGCCTTAATATGAGGGATCCTAAAGAAATCCCCCCCTTGGGTACAAATTAAGATAAAAGAATTTATGGCATGCCTAGTGGGAATACTACATTGTTTATTGAGTGAAGACTTTGGGTGTTCTCTTAATCCAATCAGCCTTTGGAGGCATGTGTGCAAACATCAATGGTGACTCCAAGTATTTATCAACTGGTATAAGTAGACCAAGTACCTAGTCATCATTATCTGGTATGTATAATCAACCATGTTTTGATCATTATGCTTATTCTCTAGCTCAACATCCTTCATATCAGATTAGAAATGTTTATGGCTTCATCCCCAATTGGTTCTCAAGATTTGGTGTGTTAGCCTTGTCAGAGTTTGTCTCTCTTTATTCAACCACCTACTCAATAAGAAAACACCTCATTTCTAAAAATTTAAAGAAAAATAATATTTTTAAATCTCATCTTACTATATTTTATCAATTATGATGATGTTCATAGAGGTGATCTGGAACATTGATTCAAATAAATTTACCTAATTTATTCCATAAATATTTATGCCACTATGTATATGCTATGAATCTATGTTATGTGTGTATAAGAATGAGATGTAGATAAAACCATCTCCCATAATATCACTTTCATTAAATATAATAATAGGTTATTACATCAATGTTCTTACAAGTGTACCATTAATACCATTCAATGGATGCCTATATTTTGAGGAGGAGGTTATGCATTTCATGTCATATGCACATTTAAATTACCCATTAATTATTTTTACTGCCTGATTGGGAAAGGGATAATAATATATTTTATATTTTGAATTCCCATTAGATTATGGTCCTCACTAATTTTTAGGTGTGTTAAGCTAAATATTGTTCTCATTAATGAGATCTTGAATCTTATGTCTTAGCACAAATCATATATTTATGCGAATGTCCAACACATTGATAATAGTAACAAGATGCATTATTGTCATGTTTTTTAAGTGGAGACTTACTCATATAAACACCATTTGGTGGAGGGAGAGATATAAGGTTGCACCTGAGTAAATTCTAAAATATATTATGAATAACTTAAGGTAATCATGAAAATTTCCTCCTTGTTGGAGTGAAAAAGACAAGGTGATTAGTAGGTTATGATACTACATTGACTATTAGTTTTGCCTCATTCTTAGTATCATTTTTTTGGCCCTTATAATTTTATTTTATTTTAAACTTTTGATTTGAATTAGTTGGATCATTAACCACCACAATTTAACTTATTTAAATATATTATCTTAACTTATTGATCCCTAACTATACTAAATAATTCATCAAATGATTTGAATCTCTTGAAAATTATACACTCATGAAGAGGGGTAATATAACTTTTCCTTACTATATATTACAACTCACTATCAACCATAGGATTTATAATATTATATAACATGGCATTGTATTTAAGAACACAATAATTAATTTGGTTCAATAGAATGTTCCTTAAGTTTTATAATTTAGACAAAATAATCTCTCAATAATATTTATTGAAAAATGTACCTTAAATGAATTAAACAAAATATTAAATTATATAATTGATTGGATTGGGATGTCATATAATCAAACTAAATTATAGTCATTAAGGCTTTGTTGGCCAAAATTGGCCCACATAAGAAAGTTTTGCCTAGATTTGGGGTAGAAAGCTGAGCAAAGTCCTCATTGAAGAGTGATCCAATGATGGAAGGAGAAAACAAACTTCATGAAGACTTGATGTCATTTCCAAGATTTTGAAACACTTTAAGAAAGCTTAAAGTGTGGATTTGGTGATTTTAAATAACAAGACTATCATAACACATCATAAAAGATAAAACATGTCAGTTTGTTTATGCATTTCATAAATGCGCTTGGAATATCAACCAAGGTTGAAGAAATACATAAAAATGGTGTATCTTATGCCATGAATGTCACTTGAATGTTTGGTCTCTTGATGAGTTTTCTATCTCAATATACAGACCTTCAAAAATGATCTATTAGTGTGGGACATGCCCTGAGACACCAACTTAAAGCTATAGGGAATATCCATTTAGATTTAAAAATATTTAATGAGCTTTAAGTTGAATTTAGGGTCCACAAGTGCCAAAATATAAGAAGCTCACATCAAAGATCAGTGGTACATGGGTTCTCATCTAAGTCAATAAGTCAAAATAGACCAATAACATGAGTTAAATCATGTAAATCAAGATCAAAAGTGAGCACAAGGTTAATAATTTCAGAGGATCCTGGTACTAAACATAGGCCTACCATGTGTCACAAAAATAGTGACTTAACAAATCAATGGCATGCATTTGATCAAGAAAAAATAAGATCGATGGCATGCATTCAACTAAGAAGCTAAAATCGATGGTGCATGTAAGTTCAATAAGTCAATGAGTTAGATTGCATGTGAGGATGCCACATGGTGTAGAAGTGGTAACCAGAAGAGGATTGGTAGTAAGATCTCTACATTGAATACATGTAGCTAAGTGTCATAATTTTGGAATCATCAATCAAAGATAGATGGATAAAATTCAATCAAGTTATAGGAAGCACAAGATGGTGATACATGTCCAATTTTATGATGGCCATATTTTTAAATATGATTAAAAACATGGAAAAGAATGACACATAGGTAGAAACATCAAATAAAAGGATTTTATGGACCAAGGTAGGCAAATACATATGATTAATATCTAGATGAAACCTAATTTGAACCAAAACAAATATTTGAAGTTTGAGGGCTACCATTAAGGCTTAGTTTGGACCTCTGGTTTGAAAATTTAGAACCCACATGACTTGGTTTCTAAGTTTGATGTTATTTCATGGTTGCATTCATCATTATTTGAAGGGAATCTATGTGTATAATAATTTATTGCCTTCTATTGTACTCAAAGGTAGGATATTAAGACTAACAAAGAGAAAAAATGGCCAACTAGCTATTGGAATGAGATCAAGCAACTTGGTAAATCTTCATTGATTATGAAAAGAAATGTCTTATCTTTTGACATGGTCATATCCTCAATAAGAAGGTAACTATAGCTACTTAAATTAAACATAGTCATGATCTATTAGATCCTTGGATATGAATAGTTTTTCCTTATAATGAATCCAAGTGGAGGATGGCATAAAGTTAAAAAGAGGAGAATCTTGTGGTTAGAGACTGCAATTGGAACATTCAATACATTTTTAAATATTTTAAAGATTATTTCCTTCTCAGGAGGATCATGAATATTCATCCTAAACAAATTATTGTCTTCTAGTGTATTTTCCAACTAATGATAAGGATGGAGGCTATTGGAGCTAATGAAGGTTAAAGTTGTTAAGAAGGATTGGTTTTAATTAATCAAAAAGTGGTAAGAATTGATTGAAAGGTGGAAGAAGCCCATTTACTGATTTATGATGGTGTGTTCCTCCTCTCTCTTCCCATTTAACGTATATCTCCCATTTCATCCCCATTGTAAAAAATCTCTCTTTGATTTTAGGTGGACTCTCTCTATCTGATTTAAGATAGACTCTCTGATTTTTGAAGGAATAACAAGAGACTCTCATTTGATAAGGCTAGACCTATCATAATTTGAAATAACTACATCTTGATGCAATAAGATTATTTTTACCTATCTCTTGCCTTTAACTAGTGTTTAGTAAGCTTGTACATGATGGCTTTGTGAAGGAAATTATTCCATATCCATTATCCTTCTTTCTTTCCTCTTTTAAGGTATTTTCAAGCTATTTGTAGTTTTGAACTTGTGTTATTTCTACCTATTAGTAATTTGGCATTTCAAGGCTTAATTACCACCCCTATTATCTAAAACTTTCCAAAAATAATCATTTTCCCTTTGTAGCTAGTCAAACTGGTCAATTATGGCTTTAAAATACAAATTTTGGTCATAAAATGATTTTAAAAAAAAGTTAAAAATCATCAAAAATGGTTTTAAAATAGTGTATATTATTCCAAAAGAGTTTTAGCCATGTTTTAAAAAGTGAATTTATCCTGAGTCTAAAATTTCAAGTCATGAAAAGGTGTTTTGAAAGGTTAAATAACCCAAAAAGGTCCTAAAATAGACTCCCACATGGAAAATTTGCCAAATAAAAGTTAAAAATTTGGAAATATGCATGTATGGATTGAAATGTTTCTCAAAGTTTCTATTTCAAGTGGTGGAGAGTAAGAATTAGATTTTAAAATGCCAAAATAAGTTTGTTTTCTCCTATTTTTCAAGCAATTGTATGGAATCCATACATCTAAGGTAGGGGAATTAATTCATAGGACATTAAAAATCTTCCACAAAAGTTTCATGGAATTTCATGGCTATACAATCCCTTAACTAAATTCCTTTTGGTTTCTTGCTTGTTGGCATAGAGAGACCTACCTATAGGTTTTTATGATGGTACGATCTACTAGAGGAGGGTAAAGCTCTAGAATTTGGGGTGAAGAAAGTAGACTCAAAGAGATTCCTAATGGTTGAATTAATTTCTCAATTGGATTCTCTAGGATCATTAACCATCCACTTGAAGTCATGGTAAGTTTTGTTGCCTAACATCCATAAAGGCAATTGTTTTTCTTCAATTTCTCTTCACCTGGGAAGAGTTTTAGAAAAATTCAACTTGTTCTAGAATATTGAGGACTTGATATACTCTTCCACAATCTCCTTCAGGTGCTCTTCATCTATTTCAAGGTCAAACAAAGGTCACAAACTTAGTTAGTTTAAATCTACAGTTGGCAATATTGCAAAGAGAATTTGTACGGTCCAAGGAGAAGTAGGTTTCAATTTTTTGAGAATTTCATGTTTTTAGGGTTTTCATAAAGATTTCATGATTTCCAGGTGAAAATTTTAGTTATTCTTTATGTTTCATGGCTAATAAATCCATCTCCATGCTTCAGGGTGTCTGAAAGGGCTTGTTTAGCATATTTTAAGGTTTCTTGGCTAATTTTAAGGTTTTTTGAGAAAAACAAGTTTCAATTATGGCCTCTTTCCCTCCTCTAATGGTCTCCATTTACATGTGATGATAGGATGGAAAGCTCAATTTTGCATATGTTTTATCATTTATGTATTTATTGCCCTCCTTCATCCTCCTTTCCCACCTTCACCTTATTCACCCACATCATTATCATATTAGCCTTTTCAGTGTGTTTTCAATTCATTTTCACCCTCCTTTCATGATTCCCTCATCTTTCACCTTCCTTCATCCTATCACCCTTCATCCCATCTACATCACCTATTACATCACTAAGAACCAAGGGTTAAAATGAGGAAAACCATCAAAGGCATGATCAGTTTTGACCTATATGATAATTGAAGCATCAAATCACATGAGTATGGCTACCTACAAACATTACATATAGTCAAAGAAATCAAATGAAGTAATATAAGTCTTAAGGACATAAATTTTGGAATAATTATATTCATGATTATAGTGGTGCATATGAGGGGTTTCATCAAACAATCAAGAAGAGGCATGAGAGCCAAAATCTACCTTCAAGCCATTTTTAAGGTTATATTAAGCTATTGTTTATACAATCAACCCTTGGGAGGAGTCACATTGTAAATCATACTTGAAGTATGGGTTAAAAGGTCTTGATTCAATATATAAGATAATTTTTGAGAATGTTATCATAGATTAGATAAGGATGTAGCTAATTTATGGTGTTATGGCTCAAAACATCCCTTAGCCTATATAATACTCACCTATAGCCAAGTAGATTTGAGTCATTTTCAAGAGAATAATCAAGATTATGTAGATCAAAATCACTATCATAATGGAGTAGGAGATTAGGGCCACTATGGGGATGGAGGGTGTGGCTATACTTTGAAAAGAGATAGGAAACATCATCTTATAGCCATATATTATTCACCTATAGCTACCTTAAGTGCTAAAACACAGTCAAGAAGGTGGGTTGGTGCCTAAATGCCTTGTTAGAGGGTTTCGTTGGCTTTTCTATAAGGTCATTAATGTCTGTGAAGAATCCACATAGAATAGTTACATATCATGTTTGTTTTCTCTTTATAAGTACTCAATAGCCTTGTCCTTAGTCTGTATAGGGGCTAATAACATGAGGAAACACAATAAAACCTTTTGAAGATAGTGTGAGGATCAAGGGAATAAAATCTATCTATATGTGTTTGAGTTTTCACTAGGGTTTCAAGAAATTAAGGCATTTTTTTATAAATAGAATGAAATATGAAGAGTTTTGAAGATTTAAGTGATAATTTATAGCCACCTAAGAATAAAAGGTGCACCTATAGGTTAGTGGCTACAATTAGGTAAAGTGGACCTTTTTGAGGGCAAGGAGACTAGTTTGGCCATCATAAAGTGTGTATTGAGAAATATAATATGAACAAAGAAAGATATGGTAATTTTGAGTTTTAAGATAGGCCTTAAGGGTAACATAATCCTACATCCAACACCAAAAATAACCTACAATTATTATTATTAAACTAAAATCCATTCATAATGAAATTGAGTGCATGAATTATCAAGGAGAAAGGGTTTGAGGTTTCATGATAGTTATGAGACCTATTGAGATATTCATGAGTCATCATGGTAGTTTAATATTCAAACTAATATTATGTTTTGGAATAATATCTATACATAAATGAACCTTGCTCCATGTCCATACACAAAGCATTATATATAGTCAAATGTTGATGAAGGGTTTTGAAGGTTTGTTTCACGTCCTAATCATGAAAAGAGAGAGGTTATGGATTATATGTTTCAAATTATTAAGGGGAGTCTCTCAAGGCTTTATATTCAGTCAATACGATCCAATATGATAACATATATCCAACACCTAAAGAAACAACCTATATTCAAGTAAAGATTTTGTAATGAGAAAGACCTTATCAATAGTGTTGATCATGTCAAGAGGGTTACAAGTCATGTGATGTCATAGTGACATGGATAAACCTAATTAATTATATCATGTGATAATTTTACCATATTTTCACTACACTATCTATGCAAACATGAAAAAAGAGACTTACAACCAAAATCCTTAATACAAGCCTGTGTTGTGACTTTTTCAAGAACTATTTGGTGAATAGAAGGATTTTTCCATGAGGAGCTATCTCAAATTGTCTAAGCACAACATAAGAATGAAAATTATAATTCTCATGAGTTTAAATAGGAAGGTAATTTGAAGATGATAAAGAAGATATATGGACCTAATCCATATAGATGACATCATATTGCCATTTTCAAAAGGCAATGATGTAGTCACTCTTAGAATGGTTTTCTAAGGTTCGAACAATGGCCCTTTGAGGTAAATTGTTAATTTGTTATGTTAAAACAAGAGGGGTTTTTAATGATCATGAGGATTTGAGAAAACATAAAATAATTTTTCAACCAAACCTAAAAGCCTACAGTCTATGTCATATTTCAAAGAGGCCTAAATTGTAATAAGGCTCTTCTTCAAGATTCAAGGGATCCAGTTTTGATGGGAAATGAAACTTTGAGCATTAAATTTGACATGAACCTGAGGGTAAAATTATTTGAAACAAATTAAATAATAATAAGGGATTAATTATAGGTGACTCCATCAAATCAAAATCACCCTACAGTCAGTCATTACGTGAAGCTTCCAATGGAGGTGGGTTTATTTTGGCGAGGTTCTAAGAAGGCTCATTGTTGTATGGGTCTAAGGCCTTTAATTGAATATTGTTCTCATATCTTTAAAAACATGATCATATCAAGGTGACATTAAACCAACTATGAAAACATACCTATAGCAGGGGAAACAGTGATATCTAGGCTCTCAAATGGTCATTTGGTTTATAAAAATCATCACCAAGCAATCACATTGAAGATTTTTGGTCCTTGAAAGCATCAAGGTTAGTTGATGATGGTTGGATTATATTTTAATATACTATCATAAGTAAAATTGGATGATCTAAAACCTTAGCTTATTGGTTTTATTTTGATCAAGCCATGAATAAGGTTTATGGGGTTAGGCCATGATGAGTGGACCATTCTCAAATACCTAGAACTATCAAGAGTGTGTCAGTGGAGAAATAAGGTGAAATTTTCAAATCATGGTTAAAGGTTATAAATACATCAATGAATATGAATCAGTACTTGAAATTACATAGTACATTGTATAGAATATGCTAGTAGTGAGGCCTAATTACCTTGTTGGAGGTCAAAGTATGCTTGAAAATAGGAGTAGAGGTTGTTTCCAAACTCATTAAATGATTATTAAGAAAAATAAAGGTGTTTTTAACCTTTAATATTATAAAATACATGAATTTTGCCTTCAAAATATCAAAACTTAGTAAAAAATGCAAACAGTCCACGCACAGAAGTTAAAATTAAGAGAAAATTAAAGATTTTGGGAGCTACAAGTGGAGTTAAGACCTAAAATTTTGTACACAATGTCATAATGAGTTGGGAAACCATATGAAAAAATTTAATGGTCATTTCACAACTACACATGTTTTTTGTTTTATCTCAAACTTTAGCCTATTTGTTTGAGGTCACCATTGGAGCATGTTTCATCCTAGGGTGCCTCATAAGCTTTTAAAGTCAAGTAAAGGATTTAAATGAATGGGATGATATTTTTAAATCATAATAAGACCACAAAAGAGTTTTAAAACTCCAAATTTTATGCAAACCATACTCACACAATGTTTTGTAGGTAAATATGTACTTAGGCCAAAAAGGCATTTTAAGAATTTTAAAGCAAAAATGACTTTCAAAGTTTTTTAATGGAATGGTGTAGGTAATATAATGATTTTTCAGGGTTTGTGAATCTTGGATGGAACTATTTTCATTTTAGTGATGTTTTGCACTCTTTGCAGTTTTAGGCACCCTTCCAACCCACTTGTTTAGATGCTCATCTTGTTCACTATATGTGGAGTTGGAATGAATTCTATTAGTATGTTTTGAGTGCCCATATGCAATTGGAATTAATGAACAATTTAGATCAATTGAGGGATAATGATTTATGAATAATCACTAAGAGCAATGGTTTTCATGGTAACTTTTCATATATTTTGCATAGGAGCCCAATATTTTCATGGATTTTAGAGGGGTAAATTTTATACACATAAATAAAAGTGGTTTAGGATTTATATATCTGTACCTCATGAATCATCAGTCTGAAGTTCCAGCTTTAGAACCTTCCTAAGCACCTTAAAAACTAGTTTTGAGAAAAGTACATTTTCTTTCCATAAAATTAGCATGGATCAACCTGAAAACTTTTTACACATCAAACTCTGAGAGGATTCTAAAAATGTAAATTTTATGCATGGATCTATATAAATGAGGGTCAAAATCATGTTTTTTGTGAAAAAACATGTAAAATGATGTAAAAGGTAATTTAATAAAATATAATCAATGGAGATCGAAGCTTAGGACTTTTTATTCATCTTGAAATATTCATTTGATCATAAATAATCTTGTAAGTTCCTCTACCAGCTCAAGCAAAATGGCTAGTCCACTAGAAAATGGCACAAAATGGGCCTAGACAACCTTGTTGGCTAAATGGCAAATATTTTCTCATCAAAATCACACATTTTTGGTGATGAAAAATTATTTTTAAGATGTAATTTGTTGTTGTTTTAGGTTTCATGGATTATTTTTCAGGTTTCTTGGTGTCCAAGTGTAAAAATTAGCCTTTAGGCTTAACTAATCTAGTTGGCTCATTTGTTCAAAGGCCTTAAGTTAGAGTTTGACATTGGAAGGTTGTTCAAAGAGTTCTATTTTGATTTTTAGTTCCACTTTTCTGATTTTCAATGGATATTTCATGTACTTATCACTCATCAAGGTCCTGTTTCATGCAAGTGAAGGCTAAATTGGGGTTGACTTGTCTTGCACTTTGGTTGACTAGTTGACAATTCATGCATCCATTATTGGTTAAATTGTCATCAAAACCTTTAAAATACTCCAAATTAACCTTAATTGTAGTTAAATAATCCAATATGTGGCATATAATTCCATGCAAAATAATCTGACTTGTCAAACTTGGGCCCACCACCTTATTCCTACGCCAAAGTTTGAAGTTTCATGCATGCTTTGTGGATTTTAAGGATTTTTGAATTCTTTGAATATTGTAAAGGGGTTTACATCTTGATTTAATCAATCAAGACTAATCCATATCTCCTTGGAACAACACATTGAATTTAATTAGTGTTTAAGACATATTTATTGGCTTAATCAAGCCATTTTTTCATTATTCCTAGAGTAAAAGAAGAAATTGTAATCTAAACCATATATCAATAAAGAATATTTTGTTTTGCATATGAGTTTTAATAGATAATAGTGTGTATTTATTATGTATCAACATATAAGAGAGGTTATATCTCCTTTTGGGAGGTCCCTTCCTCACCTATGCTTTCTATCTCACCTTCTGTAGGTCATTTAAAGAGGTAAAAGAAAAATTTTAATCCAAAATCTTTTCAACACTTCATCTAAAATATTTATGCTTAAGGTAAAAATAGTAATTTTATTAGTTTATATTTTTACATTAATTTCAATAGCTTCTAAAGAATATAAACAATTCAAGTGCATCAGCCCTTTAATCAAGATTTCCCTTCAGTTTCCCCTTCCCCTTTTCATCTGAGAAATCATAATAGTCAAAATTAATAGATAAATATTAAGGGAACCAGCCATATTTTGAGGTTATTCTCATCATAGAGTCATCCACACTCTAAGAATTTCTAATTATATCAACTGGAGTGAAGGTGTGTTTACACATCTTCAAGCAGGGTGTACTCTAAAGTGATAACACTACCATTAATGGATGACTGGTATGAGTCTTAGAATTCCTCTTTGCTTAAATTCTTTCTTCATGAGTCTATTTTATGAAACACATATACATATTATCTAGTTTTTGAGATTGTGTGAGATAATATTGTCTTATGTTGAATTAGTGTTGGATTCAATCATATGTTCGTCTCATTTAAATTTGGTGTATTACCATTTTTTTATATTTATTAGTAACTATTGCCATTTGTATTTTTACCCTTTGCAAATATGTCTTATCTCTCCTCATACAAATGGCACAATTGAAGTATCTCACTTGTGGGTAAATTATTTGGTGAGATGAATCTCTAAAATGAAGGGTTAGCTCCATAGATGTGCTTTGAAATACTTTCACCTATATTAATAATTGATTGTGGAGAAAATGATTATAATTTGCATGAAATGGAACATATTATAGGAGGTGATTCACTAAGATTTTTACCATAAAACTATTATTCTCCATCACTTTTGAGACAAGGCATACAACACCAGTCTATGAATCCTAAAATGCACTAACATCAATATTTCAATAAGAAGGTGTCATGTATGAAGACTATCCAAGGTAATTGGAAAAATAAATCATTTTTTAGATGTTAATTATTCCTTTTAGACTTTATAACATGTTCATATAATTCACAACACTTCATATGACTTTCTAGGTATGGAATCACTTACATCAAACATGGAAGGATTGAGAGAAAGCAAGGATAAATGAATATCTCTTAACCATTGACTATACATCTCTTCACACACTTTAAAAATATTATGTATGAACTCAAACTATATTTAATTTGTTTTATAATTAAATTAAAATTTCAAAACTATCAAGGCTTTGCCACACATGGTGTGGTATTAGATTACAAAGGCTAAAATGGCTAGTTCTTATAGAATTTAAGAGAAATAGAGAGGAAGAGAGAAGTCCAAGGGTAATAAATGAACTTTTTAAGCTGAGAGAATAAATTAATTTTGTATTATAATAGGATATGGGATGAACAATGCAAGTTTAAGGATCCCAAGTGTCCATTTAAGTCATCAATCTCTTGTAAAGTGGCATAAAACTCTTTGTGTTGGCTCAAAAAAACTTCCTTCATGATTGGCCTTGTTTAAATGACTCATAAGTGAATAGTAATAGTTATAATGATTATAAATAAGGGTAATTTTCTCATTCATTATTATTCATGCATTGTTTTTAGGTTTGGTCATTTAGAATCATTTGGGAAGGAGCTATCATGATCTACAGTCCAAAAACATCCTCCTTCATGCACCATACACACTTGGCCTCAAAATTAGATTTATTTTCTGATGAAAATCCATGTGATGGAGTGGATAAAAATATTAAATACCTTTCATGTCCTTATAATCATCAGGCACACCTTAAAATCACCCAACTTAAAGTTTTCCATCCTTCTCACTAGCTCGTCCAATATGCTAGTTTTGACTAACTGAGATGAAGCTATTTATTTAAATATTTATAGGTATTTAAAAAAAATTAAATAGACATAAGGAGTTATAAAAATCCTATATATTTCCTCCAAAACTAATTTCATCCTCCAAATCCTTCTAAAACCTATAAAACACAAAAAATGGCCAAAAATACCATATTTTTCACCCTCTCTATACAATCCATACAGCCAAAAAACATGGGGAGTATCTTGATAGATTAATTTTAAAGTTACAATAATCATCCTAAGAAAAAATTTCCATTATATAATATATCAAAATCCATTTATCCAAAATGGTCATTGATAAGGATTTGCAATGGTTTTAGGCCTGTCTGACCTCTTAAGGTTTGTTCATAAATATTTCATGTTGAATTTGAAAAATAAATACAAAATATGGTTTTTCAAGGACCCTATTAGCTTATATAAACCTCTCAATCCTCCATGAAAATATTCATTAAGGGTGTGAGCATTTGAACATCTCATATCAAGCTCTTTACTCTATTCTAATTGGCCTAATGCTGATCTTAAAGCAAAATTGGATCTCCTTTGGTTTTACCTACATTCCACAAGATTTAAAATGTCTAATATGACCCTATAATTATTTTTTAATACATTTATATGTTTAATTCATGATAGAGATGAATCCTCATTTGGGCATTAGGCTTAATGTTGATATTGTAACATGTCTATAACTTTTGGTATTTTAGATATTCCTATTTTATTTCCTTGTATTCCATAAGGTTATAAATATTTTAATCGAAACCTTAAACATGATCCAAAAATGGATAAATAACTCCTATGTCTAGAAGTGAAATTGACCTAATGTTTGAGCTCTAGGCCAAAATCCTACGCAAGAGTCATGATCGTAACCTTGGAGGTTTAGATCATTTGGTTAAGATTAATATTTATTTTATTTATCTCTCATGACTTTTTGGATATAATTAAACTCTATAAACCCTCATAAAATGTTCTTATGGATCCTAAATTCAATTTTTACCTTAATCTTCAAACCCTGCCATCTTTGCTCATAAGGGAGTGCCTTCTATCTAAGATAAAAGAGAGGGAAATACCTTTATTTTATTAGACTATATGAATATTTTAGAGAGTTATCAAAGTTATGGATACCATACATACCAATTTTTTTCCTCTTGTTAGGTGATCTAACCCTCCAACTCTTCAAGAGACCAAGACTGATAGTGTGAAAAAGATTGTGCAAGGTTTGTTGAAGTAGACTATATGTTATAGGTTTATAATCTTTCTCTTCCTTGTTCATAATGTGTGAGAATATAATTATAATATTAAAACTATAATGAAAATATTTATAACTAACTTATCACTCTAATTTCTCCAAACATCTCACTTATGCCTTGCTTTTCAACTTGATGGACTAAGACTATGTTTCCCATTTGGAAAAAGCACATGTAAGTGTATTTGTATAGTTTAGGTTTGTAATAAAATTTATAATAAATTATTAATATTATAAAATTCATTTTAAAATCATATAATTCATTTCACATAATTTTTATACCCTTCTTGTGCACTTGAGATTCTAAATTGAGTCATTCCCTGCTAGACTGAGACACCCTACCTAAATGACCCATGTAGGTATACATATATAGTTTAGGCTAAGATCAATGCATAAATGATCATTTATATAATTTAATTATCATATAAATCTTTTTGACTCATTATTTCACTTTTATTATTCTTTCTCTATCATTTTGAAACACAATCCTATTCAATATTTATCAAAATTAGGCACAATCAATTGTAGGTCATAATAGAATCCCATATGTGCTAGTGCTTATTTATGTCTTAAGACAATGATATGATACATTTATTTAATTATTAATATTCATTTAATAATTATTATAATCACATATTTATTTTTTAACCACACAAACATTTAGGAACCTCACCTTCATTGCTCATTGCCAACATAATCATATAGTTGGTTGTAGGTACATATGAGCTATCTTTTAGCTTTGATCATGGTGTCTACAAGGCCCTATTTTGATTATTTAGGTAAAAAATTAATAATTAAAGTTTTTATCCATATTAAATAGGCTAAAACATCATAAGGCTATTATTTTTAGACCACTATCTACATTCCTTCTTGTAGGTGGACATTTTGGGAACTAAGACAAGCCTGTAGGTTACCCTAAGAGTCTAAAACATAGTGGATGAGCCTCTTAGTGATCATTAGGTCATTAATAATACCTTATTACATATAATAACATTAAATCATGAGTAATGGTTTGTGTTTAAACATTAAATAGATAAAACACCTTGGAGTTCAAAACCTATAGCTATTATTGCTTAAAACCAATGCCTAAAAGTGCATATTTAAGGTCTTCAATAGTCCTTTTCCTTTTATCACTTATCCTCCAAACTTGGAATATTACTTCCCCATACTATATTATTCAATTTTAGTACATAAATATTCATAAATTACATTAGTAACCTTATCACAAAATCTCAACAAAACCTCTCATACCTCTAGTTTGTAATTTTGGGGACAAAGGGCCTAAAAGCTTAGTCATCATCCTTTGAAGTGATTATCAACTTTTTCATTCAACATATCAATCCAAAAATGTCTATAATAATTTTTATAACCTAATTTTACCTTAATAAATCTCAAATACTCACTTTAACACTTAAAAATGTCCTTTTGACTTTCTATCAAGATCACCTGTAGGTAGACATGGTCAAGTACAGGTAGCCAATATAAACATCTTCAAACAACAAATGATGTATGGAACATTAATTATTCCCACTTATTATATTCTCATAAAATTAATTTTTTTAAATTATGGGGTCTCTAATTAGGTTTCAAAACCTTACTATCAATGTGGTTATCCTCTTTCAAGCACCTATAGGTGCACTTCCATGGCTGGTAGTGAGTATAAATATGAACAATGTGCATTTAAATAGCATTTTATCCACTATTTTAAATATAAATTAGCTATTTTAATTATAATATGATATAACACAACTTTAAAACCTTCATCAAACTTCTATAGACATCCTTATAACCTTTACAATCCATGACTAAGGCTAAAGAGTAGATGGGAGTTGACTGAGTATGACTATGGACTAAAAGTTAGATCCAAGCATGATGTCATGAGACTAATTATGAAGTAAGGGTGATAAAAATATCATGTACACATGATTATTAACCTATTACATCCATATAAAACCATGACCAAAGATGAAGTTCCTAAAAATGGCAAAAACTACTTGTAACTTAGAAAGGTGTATCTTCTTACAGATTTGAGTTATTTGACTCATACTCACATTTTAAAACGTGAAAAAAAGAATGGGGAACATTATATAAGGAATGAAACATAATATGGAGTCATAATCACCAATGGGTTCATATATACTTTCCCAAAATGATCAAAACCCATAGGGTGCATGAAATAACTAGCATAAATGTACAATCAACTTCATGAGGATGTTTCATGAAGCACAAGCCACTATTATTAAATATATTTGTATTTAAATTAAGGTATCTAAGTGTAAAACAACCTCCCATAATCATTTGACATGAAAATGATTTAGTTGTCTTTACTAAGTAAAAACATGAAGGTCATTTTTGTATGTCTAAGAAAACAAAGATGGGGTAGAACGGTTTTGGGCCAAAACTGTAACTTGTAGAGAAATTAAAATGTTGGTATGAGTTTTGGGAAGATTAATGGATTTTTTATGAGCTTTTACCTTGTGTCATAATTCCCCATGGGCCATACAAGTTCTATTTTCTTCTCCTTTCTCAAGAAAACTACCTTTTCTTCTGATGAACCTACCACTTTTAAGTAATGTCATATTATTAAGACTTATAAGGACACATGGAAAACTAAATCACATTGTATAACCTTAAAAATTCCAAATAAACTTGTACAAATCCTTAAATGTTCCATTTTGACCCTAAAATGGCTCAAAAGGACATGTTGGCTAATAAAATTAATGACCAAGGCTAAAATAACATTGAATAACATTAAATGACCTATGATATACCTTATGACCAAACATTAAACCCCATAAAACACTTAAAATTCATGTTTTTACCTATAAGAGTCCTAATTTGACCTAAAGATCAAATTTGGTCAGCAAATTGGTGACTCATAAGGGTATCATACCTACTATACTAACTACACTAGTAACCTTAATATTCCATTAGTATATGGAGTCACATGTACATGAATATTTACACATACCTTTCCTTTGACAACACATAAAAAACAAGGAAAAACCAATGAAAATCAACACATAAGACAAGAGGCTAAGCAAAACACACTTGTGCTTCATGAGCACTTATGGAACACATACACACCAAACTAAACAACTAACTCAAAAAATGACTAAATTGAGATAAAAAAATCCTTATTGGATCAAAGGGGATTTTTTAAACCTTCCTTTCTTCATGACATGAAATATTTAGTGAGACATGTAGCCTTTTGTCATTTAGCATTGATGCCTCCATCTTCTTCATGGTGTTTGCCAACTTCATTGGCATGAAGTTCAATGAGAACCAAGTAGCTCCAAATAGGTTAACTAAGGAAATGAACTCCTCTTGAATAAAAATAGTCTCATCCTTCTCATGAAATTAGTCTTTGATTTGAAAATTTGACAATATGATAGTCCTCTCAACCTTGCTATCATATCCATGTCTACAACTTCGTATACACTAATATTCTCAAATGTCTTCATGAAAGAAGGATCTTGGCTAGTAAAAATAACTTCATCCTCATGTTTGATTGAATTATAAATATCATTCTTATATTCATCATCAAACTTTTCATTACCTATTCAATAATTTTGAGAAGAAAAAACTTTACACAACCTACCAAATTCCTTGCATATGGAATTGAAATTCTACCATAAATATTCTTCATCATGAATGTCATCTTCAAGTGTTATTTCCTCTTCCTTGGTATCATGAGACTATTTTTATAATTCTACTTATTTACGATTTATTTTAAATTCATTCTTACAAGTACACTCCACATCTTGATTTATATGGTCATCTATAACTTCATGATCAGATATGGAGTCTTCTTCAAACACCTCCTTCTTCAAGTCTTGGCCACATTCCCCATGGATACACATCCCTTCAAATATGGATACAAAAACTTTTGGATTTTCATTTTTTTCACCAAGGTGATTCCCTATGATGATATATTCCTCATAGTCACTCATGAGATCCTCTTGATCATCCATGAATTAAATTTGTTCTTCTTTACTAGTTTCTCTCAAGATAGGCTCTTCCTCAAGAAGGGGTGAGGTGGAAATTTTATGGATAGGATCATGGATTTTAGGTGAAGGATCTATAATATTAGATGTAATGGGTGATTAATGGGTTTTAAATAGAGTGTGTGATGAAGGATAAGGCTTATGAGTGGGTTTGGAAAAGAGAAAAACACTAGTAATTTCATATGAAAGTGAGTTATTGGGCTGATTAGAAGGAAAAACAACTACATGAGTAGGAGATGCACTTTACCAATTATATCATTGTATTTAATTCATGGAAACATCTGATTTCATAAGACAATATTCATATAAATGATCTTCAGGCTGGTAGGCATCATGATATGAAGGATAAGGTTCATATTGGGATTGATAGAGAGGTGTTTCTTGATTGTTCTCTTGGTAGCCATACTCATAGAGTTGTTCAACAAAATAGTGTACATATGGAGAGTTAAATTAATTTTTATAGGACTTCCAAAAGTCTTCTTATTTAATGGGCTGATACACTTCATGTTGGAGATGGTACACTTCATGATAGGGCTGATTAAGAACTTATTCTTGTTGATAGGGAATGACAGAAGCTAGAAATGTGTCACAAACTTGTGTAAAACAAAACTCAAAACAAAGGTCCAACATGTAAATTCATTAGGAATAAAAAAATAATTAATTATCATCAAAAATATTAAAAATGGATACCTATGATGCTTATCTATTTGATGTAACTTCACAGTCCCCATTGATTCTTAGATAGATGCCTCTAAAGGCTGATTATTCAAAGACAACATCAAAAATCTCTCAACCTCTTGGAGTAAGAGTCCCACCAGGCATGAAAAAAAATATTTTCACTTGTATTTTCACCCTTTTAAGATATGTCTCAGCTCTCCTTATCCAAGTGGAATAATTGAAACATCTCACTTAATATGGGTAAATAATTTGGTGAGATGAATCTCTAGAATGAAGGGCTAGCTCCCTAGATGTGCCTTGAAATGATTTCACATATACTAATAATATATTGAGGGGAAAAGGGTTATAATTTACATGAAATAAAACCTATTCTATGAGGTAATTAAAAAATATGTTTACCATAAGAATGTTATACTCCATCACTTTTGAGACAAGGCATGCAACACTAGTCTATGAATCCTAGAATATACTAACATCAGTATTTTAGTATGAAGGTGTCATGTATGAAAACTATCCAAGGTAATTGGAGATATAGATAATTTTGTATATTATAATAATTCCTTGTACACTTAATAACATGCCCATACACTTCAAAACACTTCATATGACCTATTAGGCATGGACTCAATTGCATTAAACATGGAAGGATTGAGAGAAAGCAAAGATAAATGAATATCTATTAACCATTAACTATAAATCTCTTCACACAATTTAAAAATATTATGTATGAAATCAAAAAATATTTAATTTATTTTATAAGGTAATTAAAATTTCAAAACCAATAGGTATTCATCATACATGGTGTGGTATTAGATTACAACGGCCAAAATGCCTAGTTCTTTTATATATATATATATATATATATATATATACATAGAGAGAGAGAGAGAGAGAGAGAGAGAAGGAGAGAAGTCCAAGGGTCACAAATACAATTTTAAATATGATATAATTAGTTAATTATGAATTATAATAGGATATGGGATGAAAAATTTTATGTTAGGAATCCCAAGTGTCCACCTAAGTCATCAAACTCTTGTAAAGTGGCGTAAAACTCCTTGTGTTAGCTCATTAAAACTACCTTCGGGACTAGCCCTATTTTAATGGATCATAAATAACTAATATGAGGTCCCATTATTTTAAATAATTTTAATGGTCTTAATAATTCCTCTCCATACATTGGTTGTAGGCTTGGTCATATGGAATCATCTAGGAAGGAGATATCATCATCTGCAGTCCAAAAAATTCCTCCTTCATGCACCCTACACACTTAGCCTCAAAATTTGATTTATTTTATCATTAAAATTCATGGAAGTGAGTGTATGAAAATTTTAAATACCTTCCATGGCCTTATAATCATTAGTCATACCTTAAAATCACCCCACTTAAAGTTTTCCACTCTTCTCATTAGCTAGTCCAATATGGCAATTTGGACTGGCTAAGATGAAGTTGTTTGTTTATGTAATATGAAGTATTTTAAAAGTATGAAATTGAAATAGGGAGTAATAAAAATTATATATATTTCCCCATAACTTTATTTAATCCTCAGACTCATTCTATAACCTTCAAAACACATAAAATGGTCAAAAATACCTTATTTTACACCCTATCCATACAAGTCCATACAACAAAAAAGTCATGGGGAGTTTATAAATGGATTCATATTAAATTTATATTCATATTTAGAAAATTGATCCATTATATCAGCTATCCAACTCCATTTCTCTAGATTGGTCATTGCTAATTATTTGTAAGGGTTTTAGGCCTGTTTAACCTCTTAAGGTTTGTTCATAAGGATTTCACATTAAATTTTCAAAAAAACTCCACAAGATGGTTTTTAAAGGATCCTATTAACTTCTTCAGACCTCTTAGGCCTCCATACAAATCCTCATGAAGGGTGTGAGAATTTAAACATCTCCTATCAAGCTCTTTCCTCTATTCTAATAGGCTTGATATTCATCTCAAACCAAAATTGGGTCTCTTATGGTTTTACATACATTAATTTTTTTTTAAAATTTATATTATGACCCTAAAATCATGTTCCAATCCACTTTTTTGTTTAATTCATGATAGAAATGAAGATGTCTCCTCATTTGGAAATTAGGACTAATGTTGATCTTGTAGCCTGTATACAACTTTTGGTGTTTTAGACATTATTATTTTATTTCATTATATTATATAAGATTATACATATTTTCATTCATCCCATTTATATGATCCAAAAATTTATAAATAACTCCTATGGCTAGAAGTGAAATTGACCTATTTTTTGAGTTCTAGGCCAAAATCCTACCCAAGAGTCATGACTGTAACCTTGGAGGTTTAGATATTTTAGATAAGATTAATCTTTATTTTATTGATACAACATGATTTTTTGGATATAATTAAACTCTATAAACCCTCATAAAATGTACTTATGGATCCTAACTTCAATTTATACCTTAATCTTCAAACCCTGCAAACTTTGCTCATAAGGGAGTGCCCTTTGTCTAATATAAAATAGAGGGTACTAAATTTATTTTATAAAAATATATGAAGATTTTATATGGTTATAAAAGTTATGGAGACCTTAAATATCAATTTTTTCCCTCTATTTATGTCATATAACCCTCTAAATCTTCAAGAGACCAAGACTAATAGTGTGAAAAGCACTGTGTAGGGTTTGTTGAAGTAGACTATAAGTTGCAAGTTTAAAATCTTTATTAGCCTTGTTTTTAATGTGTGAGGGGATAATGAGACTATTAAAACTATAATTAAAATATTTAAAAATCACTTATCACTCCATTTTTTCTAAACACCTCACATATTCCTTGCTTTTTAACTTGATGGACTGAGACTATGTTTCCCATTTGGAAAAGGCACCTATAGGTACACTTGTATAGTTTAGGTTTGTAAAAAAATGTAAAATAACTTGATATTTTAAAATTCATTTGAAAATAATATAGGACATTTCAAATCATGATTTTACCCTTCTTGTGCACTTGAGCTTCTCAACTAAGTCCTTCCATACTAGACTGAGACACCCTACCTAAGTAACCCCTGTAGGTGTACTTGTATAGTTTAGGCTAAGATCAATGCCTAAATTCTCCTTTTTATAATTTAATGATCATATAAAATTTATTTAATCATTATTTAACTTTTATTTTTCCTTCTCCATCATTTTTAAACATAGACCTAATCACTATTTGTCAAAATTAGGCACAATCAACTATAGGTCATAATAGAATCCTATAGGTGCTAGTGCTTGTTTAGGTCTTAAGACAATGCTAGAATACATTTATTAAATTATTAATATTCAATTAAAAATTATTGGAATAATCTCTTTAATTTTTAACCATTCAAATATTTAGGAACCTCACCTTCATTTCTCACTACCAACATAGTCACATAGTTGGCTCTAGATACATATGAGTTATCTTTTAGCTTTGATCATGGTGTCTACAAGGCCCCCTTTGGATTATTGAGGAAAAAAAATTATCACTAAAGTTTTTTTACATATTAAATATCATAAAACATCACAAAATATCATTCTTAAACCACTATCTACATTCCTTGCTATAGGTGGACATTTGGGAACTAGGACAAGCCTGCAGGTTACCCTAAGAGTCTAAAACATAGTAGATGAGCCTCTCTTAGTGATAATTAGGTAATTAATACTAAATTAGGAAATATAAAACCATTAAATCATGAGGAATGGTTTTCATTATAACTTTAAATGGAAAAAACACCTTGGAGTTTAAAACCTATAGATATTACTACTTAAAACCAATGCCCAAAAGTGCATATTTAAGGTCTTCAATAGTCCTTTTCCTTTTATCACCTATCCTCCAAAATTGTCATAGTATTTATAAATAATATGGGATTTAATTTTAGTGCATTAGGATTCATAAATGAAATTTTGAACCATATCAAAAGATCTCAACAAAAGCTCCCAGACCTCTCTTTTGTAATTTTGGAGATAAAGGGCCAAAAAACTTAGTCATCATCCGTTAAAGTGATTCTAAATTTTGTCAATAAACATATCAATCCCAAAAGGTATTTCATGATGTTTATAACCTTATATTACTTTAATAAGGTTCAAATACTCACTTCAACACTTATAAATGACCTTTTGAATTTCTGTCAAGATCACCTATAGGTAGACATGGTTAAGTACAGGTAGTCAATATGAACATCTTCAAAAAACATATGATTTATGGAACTTTAATCATTCATAATACTTATATTATTATAAAATAAATTATTTTAAACCATGGGGTCTATAATCAGGTTTCAAAAACTTACTCTCAATGTTATTATCCTCTTCCAAGCACCCATATGTGCACTTCCATGGATGACAGTGAGTACAAGTATGAATAATGTGCATTGCCATATAATTTTATCCACTATTTAAAACCTCAAATAAATATTTTAATTATAATATTATATACCACAACTCTTAAACCTTCATCAAACTTATATAGACATCCTTAATACCATTACAATCCATGACTAAGGTTGAAGAGTAGAAGGGGGTTAACTGAGTATGATAATGGACTAAAATCTAGATCTAAGCATGATGTTATGAGAATAATTATTAATTAAATGTGATAAAAATGTAATGGAATCATTATTATGGACCTATCACATCCATACAAAACCATGAACAAGCATGAAGTTCATGAAAATGGTGAAAAGTACTTGCAACTTGGAAAGGTGTATATTCTTGAAACTTTGAGTTATTTGAATCATCAAAACAACTTAAAACATGAATAAATAATTGGGAAAATTATATAAGGAATATAAAATTCTCTAGATTCAAAATCACTAATTGGTTATTAAGTGCTTGCCCAAAATGGAGCAAAACCCATAGGGTGTAGGAAACAACTAGCATAAAAGTATAGTCAACTTCATGAGGATGGTTCATGAAGCAAAAGACACCATTATTAAAAATATTTATATGGAAATCAAGGTATATAATTTTAATAATACCTCCAAAAATAATTTTACTTGAAACTTCTCCAACTATATGTACTGAACAAAAACCTAAAGGTCACTTCCACATGTATAGGAAAGCAAAGATGGAGCAAAATGGTTTTGGGCCAAAAATGGTAGCTAAAAAGAAAAAAAAAATTGGCATGAGTTTTAGGAATATCATGTGATTTTTTATGATATTTTTCCATGTGGCATATTTCCCCATGGGTTGTACAAGTGCCATTTTCTTCTCTTTTATCAAGAAAAATGCCTTTTCTTCTGATGAACCTACCACTTTTCAGTTATGTTATTTTATTAAGACCCATAAGGACACATGGGATGTGACATAACATTTTTTAACCTTTAAACTTCACAAATAACCCATACAACTCATTAAATGCTCTATTTTAACCCATAAAATGACTCAAAGGACATGTTGGCTAATATAATTAATGACAAAGGATAATATAACATTAAATAACATTAAATTACCTATGATATATTTTATGAAAAAACATTAAACCCAATAAAACACTTAAAAATCAATTTTGTACCTATAAGGGTCCGAATTTGACCTAAAGGTCAAATTTGATCAACGGTAACCCTATTCACCCTTTCTAACCCCTTTTTAAGCATATGCATTAGTCTAGGTGATCCAAAAAGAGGAATTTAACCTTATCTAAAGGTTCAACCCAACTACAAGAAACCCATAGCCTAGGGTTGTTCCAATTTTATGGCTTAATTGGAGGGAGCCTAAAGAAATCCCCCTATGGGTGCAATTTAAGACCATAACAATTTCTATCACGCCTGGTGGGACTACTAAATTATTCAATGAGTGAAGAGTTTTGGTTTTCTCTTCATCCAACCAGCCTTTGGAGGCATGTGTGAAAACATTAATGGTAACTCCAAGTATTTATCATCTAGTATAAGTAGCCCAAGTGCCTAGTCATCATTATCTGCTATGTATAATCAACCATCTATTGATTAGTATGCCTATTATCTACCTCAACATCATTCATATTAGATTATAAATGTTTATGGATTCACCCCAAGGGGTTCTCAAGATTCATTCTATTAACCTTATCAATTTTTGTCTCTCTCTAGTCAACCAAAAAAGAGTCTTAGGGAGATAAAGCTTGATCTTGAAAAATAATTAAGAGAGATCGATATGGTGGAAGAGTGTTATAGGGAAAAATAAAATATTGAATACCAAGATTTTGTTTAGGATAAATATTTGAGGATTCATGAGGAGTGCTTGCTTAGGCAAGACCAATCTAGGAAATAAAATGACTATCAGTTGTCATTAAGAATGAAAGAAGCTAACCCTAAATCCTAATTGACCTCTCATACCCCTATTTATGCTCAAATCCAGCCCTTTATTCCACCTTGTCAAAGCTCATCTTTATCAATCTTCATACAAAAAATCCCCTTAGACCATTCCACTTAAGATTTTAAAATCCTACCATGGATCCTCTCCTATGCTAATGACCTTGACTATGCCATACCCTCTCTTGTGAAACCACCCTATCCTATACTCATTCAAAAGGAGGAGAATTTGATTGCCTCTTACATGTTCCACTCATCAAAATTAGTCAATAAGTGTATGAATAAAAAAAGATGAGGTTTTAGTTGAGGCAGTCTAAGAAGAAGTCTTGGAAGAGGAGGATTTTGTTATTTATAAAGTGAATCAAGTAGTCGTAGCTTAGCTCAATGAGTTTTCTCTACAAGGTTTCCATGACTCTCTCTCCCTTCCCTGAGATCCACTAAAAAGAGCCTTCAAATTCTCTAATTTTAAGGACACTCTCTTATGTTGCAAGCAAGGTGAACTTTTCCACCCTCCCACCATCTCCATCTTAGAGAAAGAACCTATTTTATAGAAGATAGAGGAGGAGCTTATAGTCATAGGTGAGTCTAAATAGGACAATAAAAATGTATATGATAAAGAGATCATGATAGGTATCCTACTTAATTCAAATGAGGATAAATCAGGTTTAGACTAGACTTCTTAGCATAGCTTTGACACTAATGAGTTAGAGCCTAAAGGGGATAATCTTCAAGTTGAACATGGGGGATATCTTGAATGGACTACTGATTATATATTCTACATAGGTTAAAAAGGGGATTAAAACTAGGTACCAGAGGCTGGCCCACTTTAGGATGAGGTTTCAAATGAAGGTAACCCTAATACATAAAAGCTAGAAGAAGGCAAATTAGACCTTCAAAAAAACAAATGTGTATTTTTGGACCTTGGTTGGTCAAATCAACCCTCATTTGTAGTTTAAAAATAAGATGAAATATTGAGTGAAGTTGATGAAGGAGACATATCAAGTACTCAAGTGATACATTTTGAGAAGCATACTAGTGAAGAGCACCGAGATCATGATGAGTTGGACCTTATTTAAAATGATGAACCTCCCTTCTATATACAATATAAATACCAATATAGCTACCATAGATCTTATATTGGTGAGGATGAATATCTTGACACAGTAAACTTGAAACCAGATATCTTCAATGATGATTCAAATGTGCATGGAGGGGTTGAAGAAGACAAATATAAAGACTTTTTTAAAGTGTTGGAAGCAAGCTATAGGTTGTTGCAAGAAATTATGAATTGACTAAGGTAATTAGAGGCAATATTAGTTACCCAACTAGTGAATTACAAGTGGTAGATGAATAAGTAGAGACTCCTCAAGATGTTACTAAAAGCCAAATGTGCTACTTTGATCAGCCATGGGTAAACAAGATTAAAATTGTCCCTTTAGTCTAACATGAAGTAAGATTTAAAGATTTGTACTAGCATGTCTACATTGGAGACATTTTTTCCCCACTTCATCCATTGGAGAACATGCCAAAATGATTGTCAATCAAGTAGCTTGGTTCACCAATTCTAGTGCCTAAAAAATAAGGTATTTTTCATCTTAGTTTATCACAAGTGAATGATGTTGAGTGCTTCCCAGTTGATCTAGGAGGAAGTAATTGTAATTAAAATACATTATGCATATTATATTAGATTTTTTATTTTCCTATAAGTGACTTGTGCACATTAATTTTTAATTATGTGTTCCTTTCCATGAGTTCCTTGGTTACTATGTTTTTTTCTTATTGCTCTTATTGCTTCAAGAGGAAGTTTTTATCAATGGAAACCTTGTATAATATTCATTATCAGTGGGGAAGAAATACTTGTGAATCCATGTCTAATGGATCAAACAAGGCAACTAATCTGAGTTCTCAAGCATAGTAGGCATGCTTCCATTTGAGTCACCAAATATGTTGGCCAAAATTGTCCCACATAAGAAACTTTTACCTAGATATAGGGTAGAAAGATGAGCATAGTCTTAGTTGAAGAGTGATATAATGATGACAAGAATATAAAAACTTCATGAATACCCCATGTCACTTGAAATCTTTTAAAACACTTTAAGCAAGCTTAAAGTGTGAACTTGGTGATTTTAAATAATTAGACCATCCTAACACATCATGCATGATCAAACAGGTTAGTTCATTTATGTATTTCTTAAGTGATGTTGGAAGGTGAACAAGGTTTTAATATTGTATAAAAATGGTGTATCTTATTCCATGAATGTCCCTTAAAGTTTGGTGTCTTAATGAGTTTTCTATCTTAAGATATAGGCCTTCAAAAATGATCTAGTAGTGTGGGACATTCTCAGGGATGTGAATTTAAATCCATGAGGAATAACCATTTGGATTAAATTTCCTTAACACACTTTAAGTTCAACACAAGGTCGACAAGTGGCATGATCTTGGAATCTCACATCAAATATCAATAGCACCTAGGTTCTCATTCAAGTTAATAAGTCAAAATAGATCAATTACATGAGTTAAATTATGAAAATCAAGATCAATGGTGGGCACAAGGTTAACAAGTCAGAGGATCATAAGATTGAATGTGAGTCTACCATGTGTTGAAATCATAATTACTTATCATATTAATGATTCACATTTGATTAAATAGAAAAAAGATCAATGGCACATGTTCAATCAAGTAGACAAAATCGATGGTGTGCATAAGGTCAATAAGTCAATGAGATAGATTGTACATGTAGATGACACATGGTGTAAAACTAGTAACCATATGAATATTGGAAGTAAGATCCATAGATTAAACATGAGGTTTCCAAGTGTCATAATTCAGGAATCCCAAATCAAAGATTAATGGATTACATTAAATCAAGTTACAAGAATGCATAACATGGTGACACATGTCCAAATTTATGATGGTCATATTTTTAAATATGATAAAAATCATGGAGAATAATGAGACATAGGAAAACACATTAGATCAAAGGATTCTATGGACCCAGGTAAGTAAATGCATAGAACTGAGATCTAGATGTAATCTAGGTTGAAATAGAACAAATATTTAAACTCTAAAGGTTTCTATTAAAGGTCAGTTTGGACCTTTAGTTTGAAAATTTAGAACCCACAAGACTTGTTTTCTAATGTTTTAATGTTTTTTCATGAATATATTCATAATTATTTGAATGGAATATGTGTGTATAATAAATTCTTGGATTCTATTATGCTTAAAGGTAGGATAGGTCTTTTTAGGCCTAATAGAGAGCAAAAATGGGCAACTAGCTATTGAAATGAGATCAAGTAGCCTATTAAATATTCATTGATTATGAAAATAAGTGTCCTATATTTTGACATGGTCATATCCTCAATAATTAGGTACATATAGTTGCTTAAAGTAGACATAGTCATTGCTCTATCAGGTCCATAGATATGAGGATTTTATCCTTATAATGAAGCCAAGTGGAGGATGGCATAGAGTTTTAAGAAGGAGAATCTAGTGGTTAGAGAGTGAATTTAGAGCATTAAATAAAATTTTAGAGCCTTTAAAGGTTATTTCCTTCTTAGTAGGATCATGAATCATCATCCTTAACAAATTCTTGTTCTCTAGTGTATTTCTTAGTCAATAAGAAGGCTAGAAGGCTATTAGATCTAATGAAGGTTAAAGTTGTCAAGAAGGATTGATTACAATTGACCAAAAAGTGGACGAGAATTCATTAAAAGGTGTAAAAATATCATTTATTGATTTTTGATGGCATTATCTTCCTCTCTCTTCCCCTTTCTCTTATATCTCCCATTTCTTCCCCATTGAAAAAACTCCCTCTCTTTGATTTTAGGTGGACTCTCTCTCTAATTTGAGATAGAATCTATGATTTTGGAATGAAGAGCAAGAGACTCTAATTTGATAAGGCTAGACCCTGTCAAAACTATTAAATACTACATCTTGATGAAATATCTCTTGCCTTTAATTAGTGTTTAGTAAGCTTGTGCATGATGGCTTTGTGAAGGAGATTCTTCCATATCTATTGTCCTTCTTTCTTGCCTCTTTTAATGTGTTTTAAAGTTATTTTTAGGTCTAAGCTTGTGTTATTTATACCATTAATGTATTCTTGGTGTGAGTCTTAGAATTCCAATTTTTTTCGTTCATTACTTCATGAGCTTAGTTTATGAAACAATTATGTAAATTAACTAGTTTGTGAGATTGTGTGAGCCAATATTATCTTATGATGAATTAGTGTTTGTTTTTAGCATATGTGAGTCTCATTTAAATTTGGTACATCACCATTTTTTTTATCTTTCTTAGTAACCTATTCCCACTTTTTAGCCCTTTTCAAAGCTTAAACATTAGTGTAGGTGATCCACCAAGAGGAAGTCAACCTTCTCTAGAGGTTTAATCCCACTACATGATACCCATAGCCTGGGGTTATTCCAATTTTATGGCTTAGTTGAAGGGAGCCTAAATAAATCCTCATATGGGTGAAATTTAAGACCACAATAGGATTCACATAATTAAATTAGTTAATAAATTTTCATTGGAGGCATAGTCCAAACATGCTACATGAAAGGTTATTGAGTGTTGTTCTAGATAAAATTTTGCATCTTATAATGTGAGCTGAGGATATGTGAAATGTATAGGTAATTGATACCATAAAATATATGGTGTTAATGTTTGGGAATCAATACATAGGAATCCATAAAATAAATCACCCTTGAAGCACCCTACTCTAACTGTAACACTTTAGCCTATAAATCTATAATAGTCTACATGAGGGATTGTGTAGTAGGCATGCATGATGATGAAAAATGAGTAGTGATCATAGGAATTACATAATTTTTCTATGTATTGATATGAATTTTAATGTGAGGAAAAAAATTCTTTTACCAAACACATTATATGGGCATCACATATAGAAGCATATGCATATACATAGGAATAGTTATAGTGGTAGTAGTGGTCTGAATACCTATTATAGGCTCAATAACTCTAAAACATTGATGGGTATCTTTTAATGGATCATGTTGTACCTATTGGTGTTCTAGAGTTGCAACCTAGCTAAATAATAGGATTGTTCAGATCTTCCTACTCAAATTTAGTCCAACATGGGAGTGATCCTAGGATATGGGTATCCTAGTAATGGATTAGACCTTCAGAGATGGCTAGATTAATTCTAGATCTATCACCTAAACTAGAATTAATCTAACACTTGCTTTTAAAAGGGGAGAGAGAATAATAATAATATATGAAAGGTTGTCAATGGGGTGATGCACCAGTAATTGGAATACTTATACTTTGAAAAAGACACACTTATGAGACATATTCAAGACCAAATAGATTAGTTATACATCAATATTTCACAATAAGGAATGAATTAGTTATTAAACTAACATGAGAGGGAACATAACCACTTTCAAACTAAACAACAAATTGTAAATTACACTTATAATGACCTATGCGAGCTATCAATCACTTCATGAAGGTAAGAAAACTTAGACATAGGAAAGGAAAATACATTCACTTAACTATCATGCATGAATTCATACAACACACTTCAATCTAGCTTGAAAATGGTTGGAATATGCATCAAAAGACATCACAATAAAAATTTTGGCATAGCCTGAGCAAGCCAAAGTATAAGGGTCTATTTCTCTAAAAATTTCTAGAGATTTTTTTCTAAATTTTTTTAGAGAGATCTACATGTGGTAGAAGCTGGGATATTAATAAAAAGGAAGAGAGAGAGGGAATTATGATGCATTAGCACTAGTTCAAGGATGCTGACTCATGACCTTATTAGTAAGGAACACATTATGTAAAAGAATTAAATGCCCATTACCCTTATCCAACCATGAGGTCTCCTTATTGAAACTTCATGTCATTATCTATTTGATCTTCTAAGGAGGACCATGTCTTGAAATTGATATAATTGTGCCACATTTACTTTGGTTGTCCATCAATACCTATTCATTAAAAAAGTAGCCTTGATGATAAGTGAGACACCTCTCCATGGTTTTTATTTGGTCTAATATCAAACACAAGTCTATTAATAGGTGAAAACCAATCCAATTATTAGTTTACACATAGTCATAATATCCATAGAAACCTACAGACTACTTGTCTTTACTTCATAATCATTGGTCTATATTCGACCTCTGTATTAGGTTCAAAAGACCTATTTTACCTATATGGATCTCTACTAGTAATGCTTGGTCCTACTGGTTCTACCTAGATCTTACTTGAACTCTGGTCCCTTTGTTTTTATGTTTTCTTTGTTGAAGAATCCTTTGTTGACTTCCATCGAAATGTCCCATGTTTGAACTTTGTTTAATAGGTATCGAATGCCAACTCAAACTATTGACATGTTGGCCTGTCTTGCTCCATTATATCCTCCTTATTCAAATAAACACTAATTATTGATATTATGTCAATTAAATGTGTTATTGAAACTTATCATGAATGCATTTTATTTTGAGATTCACTGACCTCTTTAACTTCTACTCGTTATTAGATCTGAATGTATGATTGAATGCATGTCAATGATCTTTTTAGGACCCATGGTTTGAAATCCAATAGCTATTTATTGGGTCTTAAATTTTACATCCACACAACCTTCATTTGATTTTTTCATGAATGTATTTGATGTCTCATAGAATATTAAATTTAAGATCTAATCTATTTTTGTAGTGGCTTAAAGTCGATATCTGCATGAACATATCCTGTTATTTGACCAAATTTGAAGATTTATATCTTGAAGTGTAAAAATCATGGAGGGACCAAATTTTTTGGAGATATTCATAAATTTAAAAGGATTCTACCCACTTGATCTTCTAGTTCCAAAATCTTTCTAAGTAGAGATACAAAATTCTCAAACAAGCTAGTTTATGTGTCTTCAAATGATGTCCATACAACTATCATTGATCATTTGAATCTCAATGACTATTTACCAAGGCCTGAATTTTCAATATTCTTACTCTATGTGACCAAATTTATAACTCCATAACTTAATCTAGAAATCTCATGCAAAATTAAAACTTACAAGATATGTTCTTGGCACAATAAAATTTATCACACTCCAATTCAATTGCTTGCAAGGCCTTCTGAGCTCATTTATAAAATGTGTAAGTCAAATGGTTCATTTGTCTCCTACATGAAATCATGCCAATGGTTTGATTCCTCAAATTTTCATAGTCCATTTTTTCTCAATATTTCAAGGCTTTAATGATCTCCTAAAGCTTGTGCAACTTGGTTCATGTTCCTAGACACCATGAAAACTGTATGGACCCTTTACCTATAACTATAGACCTATCCCTTGAAGATTAATCAGATCAAACTTTAAGCTCACTTAAAGTGTTTCAAAATATTCAGAAAAACTATATGATCTCCACTTGAGGTCTATCTATTCCTCATGGCATTAGGCCACCTCTTCAATTAGAATCCTACTCCTTCCACTGGACTCTTAAACGAGGCACACTTTTGGTATGTAAACCAAATTTGGTCAACATCTTTGGAGACTTGGTTGGGTAATATGCCTAATATGCTCAAGAACTCAAACTTGATACATGACTCTTAGATTATTTACATGATGTAGGACCATTTAGATTGAATACAACACAACCTTTTGACTTGTAAAGATAAATAATTTCAACATATAGGGAAAGAAACAAACTTGAAAGGGAAACTAACCTAATAAAGAAAAGGAAACTAATCTACTGAACAAATGTGTAAATAAAAACACTTATTTAGGATAATATATAAACAAACAAATGTGTTAAGAAAAACACTTAGAGAAAAAACCAAAACAACTATGTTAAAGGGACTTAGCTTCTTGAATAATGATGCTTTAGATGTATCCCATTGACTGGGATAGGAAGCTTTTCACCATCCATCCTTGTGAGTTAGAAAGTTTTATGGGACTTGCATCTAGAGATTGTATATGGACCACTCTAAATAAAATCAAATTTTGTATGCCTTCCTAGCTTATCTCTATCTTCATTCCACTTGAGGACCAAATCTCCTTCTTGGAAACTTCTTGAAGAAGCTCCTTTGTCAAATTATCTCTTTATCATTGCTTGATGGGTCTCCATAGCCAACATTGATTGATGCCTTATATCTTCTAACTCCATAAGCTTATTATATAAGATTTCCATTAGCTCATTCTCTAAAATCTCAAGTTGATGTATTAATTCCAAAGTAGGGAATTCAAGAGAAATAGGCATTCTTGATTCCTTACCATATACTATCTTGTATGGAGACTTGGTAATTGACCTGTGATAGGTGATCCTATCAGCCCACAGAGTTGAATTTAATTTGAGATGCCATTATCTTTTATTGTCTTTAATATTCCTTCTGATGATATTCAATAATTTTTTGTTAGTGGACTCAGCAAGGCCATTAACTTTTGGATAATAATTTGATGAGGTACTAAGATAAACACTATTTTAAACTACCCATTGGCTTCTATTAAACCACATAAAAGACAACATTATCAAAAATTGTATTTGAAGGGACTCCAAATCTGGTAATCAAACCTTCATAAAAGTATAGAACTCTAATTTCATTGGCTTATTTTAATGCTACTACCTCTATCCATCTATTAAAATAATTTGTGGTAGTTAGGATCCACTTGTTTTATAAAATTAAAGGGGGATTAATAGGACAAATAATTCTAATCCCCATTAGACAAAGGGTTGATTCACTAAATTTTTTTGGAGAGGTAAGGCTAAAAGCTTCACCTTTTTAACAAACATAGCACATTGTTTGTATTTCCTAGTCCATGCATGATAATCACCAAATAAACGTAGTCAATAATACCCACCTCTCATTATCTTATGGGCTATGATATTTTTTGAATAATGTCCTCCATAATGTCCATGATTGAACTATTAAATAAACCTCTATGTTTGACCTAGTTATATGCATCTTAGTAATATTCCATTGATATCCTTTTTGAAAAAAACACTATCAATAAGAAGAAAATGAATTGATTTTAATATGAAATATTTTATATTTGAAGGGGTCAAATGAGATGGATAAAAACCATCTTGTAAGTATCTTACCATATCTTAGAACCATCTAGAAGATGAGGTCTGATTAGTTGTAACTTCTTCATCATTCGACACCATAACCATCCTATGAGTATCCTAAAAATATTGGGATATATTTTCAAAAAGCCCATTACCTCTAACCAGCTTTGTGACCTTGATCTCAATATCATATTCCATGACCTTGGTTATCCAACTAGCTATCTTGCCATTTATATCCTTATTCAAGAGAAATTTTTTGACACTTATATGTGCAACCATCAAATGTATCTTATTATTAGACAACAAGTACCTAAACTTTTTAAGATACCTTATGACTTAAAGTACATGCTTCTCAATAAAATAATACCTTGTTTCATATTATTTTAATCCTTGACTAAATAAGGCTATTATCTACTCTAAAGTCTATTTATTTTGTTGCATGAGAATACTTGAAATTGCATCAATGTTACCATAGGTGTATAAAAAGAAATATTTTTTGAAGTCAAGGTTTAGGAGTATAGGAGAATTAGATATAGATTTTTTGATCTCTTCAAAACTTCTTACTCCTTATTTGGACCAATTGAAACTCTGAGACTTGTTTAGTATGGCTATGAGTAGCCTAGCTAAAGTAGCAAAATTTAAAATGTATCTCCTTATGAAATTGATCTTGCCTAAAAATCTTTGCAAGTCTTTCTTGTGCTTAGGAAAGGAAAGTGAAAGAATTGAGTTTATCCTATCATGATCTATGATTGTGCCATATTTTTAAATTACATTTCTAAGAAGCCCACATTCATGAATAGAGAAAACACTCTTTTTTGGATTCAACGATACTCCCAATTCCCAACACATTTCAAATAATTATTTGAGGTGAATCATATGCTCATTTGCAATGTTAGAGAATTTTCTATCATATAAATAAACAAGTATAAAATTGTTAAGTGTGCCTTGGAATGCCATATCCATATCCATATCCTTTTAGAAAGTTTCTTGAGCATTGGAAAAACTAAAAGGCATCATTCTATATGAAAAATTACCCCACTTTATGGTGAAGGCTATTTTGAACTGGTCTTATTCTTTGACCAAAATATGGTTATACCCACTGTATCCATCTAATAAGGAGAACCTTTCTAAACCTGTAACTAGCTATAAAATCTATTCCACTGACGACAATGGGTAGTGGTATTTAAGAGAGGCCTTGTTCAAGTCATGAAAGTCAACAGATGGTCTTATTTCACCATTCAGTATTTGTAATGAAATAAGGTTTTCCACCCAAGTTGAGTGCTTGATTAAAAATATTATAGTTGACTCAATGATCTTATGTAACTCAGCTCTCATCAAAGGTTCAATATTTGGGTTAATAGGCCTTTATCTTTGTCTAACTAGCCTATTCTAATATTCTAACTCAATGGTATGTTGAGTTCTACTCAGATCAAACCATTTAATTTCACTATACTCCCATGCCAATACTTATGCAAAACTTAAACATAACTCAATAAATGTTTCTTTCTTTGAAGATGTGCAAACTTTGCCCAACATTAAACTCTTGCTAATGGAAATATCTATATTTGTATAATGTTCTTCCTTGGTTGACAAAGAAAACTTTTATTTTCTAAATTCATCATCTCTATTGAATATGTTTTCAAGGGTGACCATCACTTTAGGTAGCTTGTTTGTCTTTAATTTCACAATTTGGTGACCATACTACTACAAATGCTTGTCTTGGTTTCTTAAAGAGAATTTAGCTTCCTCTTGTAAGAATCTAGTAATCTGACTATCATCTTCAAATACTTGTCAATTTTCATGGATGTTTGGGATAGAAGGTCTCACAATTAATTTGATGTGTGATTGAATATTTTCATATTTTATTTCATTTGGGATACTTAATTTTAACCCAATGATAGCCAACCTGTCCGCATGCTTGTTCTTATTTTTTGATATGGCTTGGATATTTAAATCTTGAATGTATTTAAATAGGTTACATAATATATGATTATATGAACTAAGTAGTGGGTTTTTTCATAAATTAAGTCCCCTTACTTGGTGACCTACCAGCTCACTATCTCTAAAAACATGTAAAGAATTGACCTTCATCTTTCTTGCCCATTGTAAACCATGCACTAGTGCATCATATTCAGCAACATTATTGGAACAACCAAACTAAAAATTGAGACAATAGAAATACATTTGATTTTTTGGCTAAATTAACATCATTAAAACTCTAGTTCCATGTTTGTTTTTGGATCCATCAAAAGATAGTTGCCACAGTCTATCACTAGGTTGATTATCTATCATCAATACTAGAATTGGTGCATCATTTTCATGAAGTCAATAGACACAAAATCCTTCTTATTAAATTAACTTATAAGGATCATGCTCATGTAAATCATAGGCCCATTCATCAAGAAAAATCTTTGGGACTCCATCTAGAGGTGATTTAGATTCCAACTCACTATTTTCTAGTTCCTTGTCTGAGATAACACAATTAGTGCTCACCATACTTAGAATATATGGCTCCAAATTAAATATTTCAATATGTTTAGAATGTATTATTACCATAGTACCATACCTGGTCCTGAATATTAAGTAAGTCCAATCAATTGATAAATATCCTCAAATCTTTGAAGTAAAGTCTCTTGATAGACACATGACAAAATAGGGAGGCAAGTCCATTACAATTATATCTTGTTGAATAATAACAATGTCATTTTTAGATATTTTACTATGCCTATTATATATTTTGGTGACCCATGTAATTACAATAATTCTTTGGTATTTGGCTCATAAACAAGATCAAGCTTGTTTACAATTTGCTTAGGCATGATAGTCTTCATAGCTCCACTATCTACCATATAATTATGGAATAAACAATCACCTATTATCAAAGAGATATAAAAGGGAGGGGTTTTGTTTGATTTCACATTAGTATTTTCTACTTTTATCATGTTATGTACTTGCTTATTAGGTTACTTGATTTGTTGGTCTAAATTAGCCAAGACAACTCCTTATTTCTCAATTAGTTCTTTAGATACCTTAAGATATAGAAACTTTTGAATAAGCATGTCTTTTTTCCCTATAATGGAAAGGGAATCCAAAATTCTAATGCTAATATTTAATTTATTAATTTGATCTATTATGTTGAATTAGGTTCCACTAACCTTTGGCTATAACTTTTGATCCACTAGTTGTTCTCTAGTTAGAGGCATTTGGGGAGGCTTCATTGTCTTTGTATTATAAGTCTTCTATGATATAGGAATAACAACTTGATCATTGACACTCTTGGAAATAAAATTAGGAAAACTAGAAGTATTTATCACATCTTGAGCTTCCTTAACTACTCTTCTTTTAGTTATAGTTAAAGCTACAACTTGACCATTTGTGTTGCTAGTTTCACCAACTTGGTTGAATGCAATATGATCATCCAATTTCTAATTAACATTGATAGCATCAGGCTACCATATAACTTGTTGATATTATCATTGGAATTCCATATTCATGTCTTAATACTGACCACTTTGAAGAGGTAATAGTTCTTATGTCATTTATGGCATAGTAATATTTTATGATACTAAGGCTTGATTTTGAGTGTCATTTAGACTGGAAGGCTACCAACCTAAATCTTGCATCAAGTTATTTTGAGGAAAAATATCAAACTAAAAGGTAAATTAGGATTAAGTGATGCATATGGATTAGTTTTGGTTATGGCTCCTCTATTTTGATAAGGTTACTTATTATCCTTGAAACCTTGATAAGGAGGTTGTTGGTTACTGAAATATTGATAAATATTCTAGTTTTGTTGTTCATAAGGTCTACCTTGCTATTTTTGTCTCTTGAGTTGAATAATAACATTTACAAAAGCTTATAACATGCTTTTGAGAGTACCAATCTCATTATCTTGATTAGGAAGGGCTATAAATTGGACTTTTAGAGTGAAATAGGAGCTATAGATAGAATCTAAGAAATTGAGGAGGAAAAGGTTACAATTATAGGAGTATGGACATTATAGGCCTTGGATCATGTTTACTAGTTTGTATTAGTATATTTTATCATCTTATTATAATTTCATAGGCATTTGACAAGGTATTACCACCCATATACTATATCATGACACTTATATCAGAATCACAGACCTTAAGATAGTGAAAAAATTCAACCTTAGAGATGGTCTAACCAATGTAGGGACATTACTCCATGTCTTTTGGAATTTGAGGTTAAAATTAGACATGAACTCATGGGGGTAACTTTCTATGGTAGTCAATTTTTCAAAAAATGATAGGTGATCAGACTTGTCTTCAAATTTTTTGACTAAGGTTGCACCTAAATCATCCCATGTAGTAATGAAAGTCAAATGAAGATTCCTATACCATTGAAATGGTTTTCATTTGAAGGAAACAAGTAATCTAATAACAACATTATCTTGAGTAGCATTATGAATATAACATAGATTGGTAACATCTTGGATATGCTCAATAGTAGTAGCTTTATCCCATTCTCCTAAGAATAAAGAGATAAGTTTTAAGGTAGACACAAGGATGCCATCATATTAGGCCAAATTTAGGGGACTACCGCTCTTAAATGGAACAAACACTTGGTTCCTGATAACCATTTGCACAAAAGGGATTTATATTATGGGGATAATAGATTGGACTAAAAAAATAGGGTGACTAGTAGATGCATGCTTATTTTGAAGATAAGGATTTTTCCTGCTGAATCTTGATCTTTTATAATAAGTAGAAGGAAATTCAATGTGTTCAAAAGTATTACTTTATTTGATGGTTGTAACCTTTGGCATGAAAACATTATCTAGAAGATGCTATGAGCTCTAAAACTTAAAGGGTCTTCAAATATTGATGATGTTAGAGCTCTCCTGCTACTATAATATATTCTTCTCAATATTCAAACTTTAAATTTACCAAATAAACTTGGTCTCACTAGGTGTGTCAAAACTATTGGTGTTCTATGTTTTCACCCTAGCTAAATAAGAGGATTATTAAAATCTTCTTACTTAAATATAGTCTAATATGGGGATAATCTTAGGCTATGGGTATCCTAATAATAAGTCATACCTTAATATAAGGTTGGCCTGCTTTTATATCTATCACCTAAACTAGACTTAATATACCACTTGCTTGAAAAAGGGGAGAAAGAATAACAATAATATATGAAAACATGTAAATGGGGTGATGCACTAGTATTTGGAACATTTATACTTTGTACAAGACACACTTATGAGACATATTAAAGACCAAATAAATCAGTTGCACATGCATTATTCATAATAAGGCATGCATCAGTTATCAAAAACTAACATGAGAGGGCACGCAACCACTTTCAAGCTAAACAAAAAACTATAAATTGTACCTACAATGACCTATGATAACTATCAAGCACTTTATTAAGGTGAGAAAACTCATACATAGAAAAAAAAACATACATTCACTTAACCCTGATGCATGAATTCATAGAACACACTTCAATCTAGCTTGCAAAATGGTGGAATTCAGTCTTTATTGCATCAAAAGGTATCACAATATAAATTTTTTGCATAGCCTGAGCAAGCCAAAGAATAAGAGTCTATTTCTCTAAAAATTTCTAGAGATTTATTTGTAATAACTTTTAGATAGATTTATATGTTGTAGAAGTTGGGATATATATAGAAAAAGGAAGAGAGAGAGGGAAATATGATGTATTAGCACTTGTTTAAGGATGTTGACTCATGACCTTATCAACAAGAATAAATTATGTAAAATAATTAAATGCACATTGCCCTTATCCAACCACTAGGTATCCTTATTGAAGCTTTATGTCATTATCTATGTAATTTTATGACAAGGAACATGTCTTAAAATTGATAGAATCATGGCATATCTACTTCGGGTGGCCATCAGAACCTACTCATTGAAAAAGTGACTCTGATGAGAAGTGAGCTACCTCTCTATGGTCTATATTTTCTCTAATATCAAACATAGCTCCATTAATAGGTGAAATAAAATCCAATTATTGGTTTTCACATAGTCATAATATCCATGAAACCTTATAAATTTACTGTATTTGCTTTACAACCATTGGTCTATCTTCAAACTTTGTATTAGGTCTAAAAGACTTATTTTACCTATATATAGCTCTATTAGCAATGCTTGGTCCCATTGGTTCCATCTAGATCTTCCTCAAGCTTTATTCCCTTTATTTTTATCTTATCCTATTCAAATGATGCTCTGTTGACTTCCATCAAAATGTCTTAGGTTTGAATTTTTTTTATTGGCTATCAAATGCCAACTCAAACCATTGACATGTTGGCCTATCTCACTTAGTTAGATCTTATTTTTCTAGATGAATAATAATCTTTGATCTTCTACCAGTTGAATGCCTTATTTACACTTATCATGTATGCATTTTATTTTGAGATTTGCTAACCCCTTTGAGCTCTGCTCACCATCTAATCTAAATGTATGATCAAATACATGCCATTAGATCTACTTGGGACCTATGGTTTGAAATCTAATAACTATTTATCAGGTCTTAAATTTGATATCCACATGACCATTATTTGACATCTATGTGGATGTATTTGATGTCCTATAGATCATAAAATTTAATCTCAAATGTATTTTTGTAGTGGCTTAAATTTGATGTATGTGTGATCATATCCCATTATTTGACCAAATTTTAAGATTTATATCTTGAAGCACAAAAATCATGGAGGGACCAAATTTTATAGAGATGTTCTTGAAGTCAAAATGACTTTGCCCAATCAATCTACTAGTTCCAATATATTTCTAATTGGAGATTAAAAAATCTCAAATAAGCTAGTCTATGTGTCTTTACATGATGTCCATGTGATCATCATTGATCATTTGAATCTCAATGAATATTCACCATGGCCCAAATTTGACAATTGTATAACCATCTTTCTCTATGTGACAAACTTTGGAACTCCATAAATTAATCTAGGAAGATTTAATAGATTTAAAACTTGTAAGATATGTTCTTGGCACAAGGGAATTTATGTCACTATAATTCTATTGCTCACGAGGCCTTCTGAGCTCATTTATAAAATATGCAAGTAAAATAGTTCATTTGTTTCCTACGTGATGTCTTGGTTATGGTTTGATTCCTCAAATTTTTACAATCTATTTTTTTCTCAATATTTCATAGCTATGATGATCTCCTAAATCTTGTGCAACTTGGTTCATATTCTTGGACACCATGAAAATTGCCTGGACTCTTTACTTGTAACTGTAGACTTGACCCTTGAAGATCAATTAGATCACACTTTAAGCTCACTTAAAGTGTTTCAAAATATTTTAAAATACTATATGATCTTCACTTAAGGTCTATCTACTCATCATGACATTGGGTCACCTCTTCAATTAGGATCTTGATCCATCTAGTGGACTCTTAGACTAGGCACATTTTTGGTATGTAGAATAAATTTGGTCAACAGTACCTTAGATGTAAAAATCTTAGATTTTTGTGTATTTTCAACATTTAGGATTACCTTTTATATTTATTCCAAGTCATGAAGTTGTTGATTAATTATATGTATAAAAGTAGATAAGGCTTAAACTTGTTTAGGATCTACTCCATTAAAGTCATTAGGATGGATTCTATCTTGGAATTCATTGTTATCTAGATTAGTATAAATCAGGTATTTTTCATTGAAAATGTGGTTTTTTACTTCTACATTTTCATTATTAACATTTAAAAAAAAATAAGGATGAGTGCTCACTTTAGTTATTTTATCCATTTTAATTTGAGTCAAAAGAATATGCTTATGTTTAATTTCAACACCGCATAACCTATCACTTCACCTAAGAGGAATAGAGTAACTATCCTTAGATGGAATATAATAAAATCATGAAAACTTATTGAATTCTATGGTGAAGATGAAAAATATTTATTGCCTTAACATATTTTAAAATCAGAAATCATATCCAAAAACCTGAGATAAAAAATATGACAACCACAATAAATAAGGATGACAACTAAGATTTGATGTGGTCACTATAATAAATAGGTTCACCATTTTTTTACCATATTTTGGATTAATAAACTTAAAAAACTATAATCACTATAAGTATTCAATTATATGAAATATATAAAATAACAAAAAAAATTGAATGATACAATAGAGTATGATTAAATAATTACAATTTACTATTTATGGAAATTACTGAGAGGAATAGGGTAGTTATATTTTTAATTATATGTTATGTTATGGGAGTGCATGTAGGTGATAAGTATGAATAAAAATAAACTGAAGTACCTTGGATAAAGAAACTAAGTATCTAGATATGCTTGGATGAGTTCATCAATATTTGGACACCTACATCATAATATATTTATCTATCTTCTTCAAGATTCATCTATATCAATTATGCCTTATTTTTTTGGTGTAAGTCACTACATCTACTTGTAAACCATCTTCTTGTGCAATATCAATACCTCAAATTTTGTGTAGTATCCATAATATTATATCCATAAATTTAAAATGCTAGTTCATCCTTCAACACTACGTTAACTTATAAAAAAAGGGGAATAGTGGTAGGTTGAGATAACCTTGACCAATCCATACTGAATGGATGAACATTGTCCACACATCCAATACTTTGAGGAATATCAAACCACACATAGTTCTTCCATTTAGGTGTATGTGTGAAATGGTGTGAATTTTATGAATGGAACATGTAAAATAACTTTTGATAGTTAAAAATAGAAAATTTTACTTGGCTTAGGTGCTTAAAAAATTTGTAAGGCCTACTAATTATGAGTGATTTCTGATTTTTAAAGTTTAGGTTATTCACTCTCCATGTGTAAGTGTGCCTAAATATTTTATTCAATTGATACATATGGAAATATGCTTAGACATATTTTGTAAAAACAGATGACCTTTGGGTAAATTCTCATACTACTAACATGTGAAATGTATAGGCTAACCCATAAAGATTATTTGAATTTAGAAAATAACTATTTATTAGTGTGTAGATGGGTCTAGTAAAGGTGGGTTGTTTCAAAAATATAAAGACATTTAAGTATTTTTGTACACATCCATAAAGATAATAACATAGATATAATGATTATGAGATAGTTTTATTATGATATTAAGTAGCTTAAACATAGACTAGGTAAGTCTTGTAGGTGAATAATAATAATTCATGAAGGTCAAGCCCATAAAAGTTAAGAAAATAAGAGATAAATTTGTGCAAGATCCATATGTGTACACACAAGTCATGTAAGATAAACATAGGTCAAGACTAATATTTAAAGTGTCTAATAAAAGATTTTAGTGTTTACACTTACTTAATTGGTAAATTTATCACTACTAGGAATTCACATTGAGAAATAAATTAGAACTTTCTTGAGACATTACCATAAAGGTTTTTGGATAAGAAAATGGATAAGTAAAGCTATGTAGGATATTCTTTGGATATTTATGTGTTATGTATAAAATTGACAAATATATGTATTTTGACCTATCCTCCATGATTTATAAAATGATAGAAGATGAATAGTCCCCTCTTTTTGGCACCAATGTATGAGAAGAATGTGAATATTCAAGAATTTTAAATGACTATAAATATGTATGTTTGTATGAAAAATATGATGAACCTTTGTTGAGATCAAATAGACTTTTTGGTTATGGCTACCTATTGTATTTCTTATGATATTCCTTGTATGTGTTAATAAATTTAATGTTTAGTTTAATCCTATTTAAACTAATACAAATTCTCTAAAAACCCTAAGAAAATATTTCTTAATTTTAATTCTTATGTATCACACAATAATTACTCTTTAACATGCTTCTGTTAAAAATGAATTCTCTGCACTATCCTTTATAGTATAATAAAACTTAGCTATCCTCATCCTTATAATGTTCTATTGTATCAGGAACCTCTACTAATAATTTTTTGGTGCATGTGGAACCACTCCTTCTAGAGGAAACTATACTAAGATGCTTATCAAGGTAGTGAGACATTGAAACATGGTTAAACTAGAAAGTATGGAACTTCATAGAAGAAGAATCTAAGAGTACTAGTCTTACCATGAGTGAAATTATTTAAGAACATATCTATAGATAAATATATGAATTCTCTAGTGTGAAATACCTATATTATTGACTAAATATTTGACAAGACTGGAATACTATTTCTTCAATCCCAAAATAAAAGAAATAATCATTTAGAACTAAGAAAAAATAAACTAGTTGTTAAAACTAAAAGCTGATTGGATGAGAGCGATAAACTATTGGGTCACCACCACCATAGATGGATACATCACCAAGTTCATGGTATAAGGATATGTAGCATTTGAATCTATGTAATACAATTTTTTAAGGAATTAGAGGAAAGTTTTTATAGTGACTATCGCTCTTGTTAAAGATGTTGGTTTTGGAAAAGGCCATGGTACCTACTCTAGCCAATATGGAGTAGTCACTTTAGGTGTATGGGGATGTGTGCACATGATGGTGAATTATGGGTATATGATTAATTAAATATTGTACCTAAATCCATAATGGAAATTATAGGAAGAAGAGTTATAAGAAAAGTTTGGATTTAAAATGGGAACTATGACAAAAGAATAGGTAAAATGATACCCAAATAAATGCAAATAAAGGTAAAAGTAGTATTAGGATAAATTATGATTGAGTGAGAGGATGATAAGTGAAATATGGTGAATATAAGATGAATATAAAGGATGGTTAATGCCATCAAATAGATCAAAGTGATGGAGGATGAGATGAGAATGAGATGTGTGAAAAGGAAGATGAGAGTAGTTTAGAAGTAGAATAAATAAAAGATAGAATTAGTATGTAGCTACAATAAAGGGTATTATCAAAAGAAGAATAATTACTTAAATAAATAGAGAAAATTTATTGGCTAATAATAAGTTCAAGTGCAATAGAAAAATAAGTAACTAGAAAGAACTATTCACCAGAAGTGTATGCATCCATGTAACTCAATATTTTGTATTCTAGTAGAAGTTTTTAGCTAGGTGAGTAAGAGGATAATAGATGGGAAAGACCATTTTTAGAGCACATAAAACATTGGGGTAAAAAATTCAAAAAATATTAATTAGGAAGGATTTGAATGCCATAATATTAGTTGAAACTGATTAACAACATGAACGAAGCATATATAAGCAAAGTGCATACAAAAATTCTTCTAGTATGTAGAGTAGTACACAAGTAAGATCAATCAGAATGCTAACACCTTTGATAACAATTATGTAGAAGAATTCATCTACACTAGTCAATATAATGACTCATCTAAAAAAATTCCTAAACTTAGTAATCTATGATGGGTCCATGGATCCTAAATAGTACCTACTAATTTGAAAATGAAATGGTAAGCTAAGGGTATCAGTAATGAAACTTTTCAAAAGTGTGAATTTGTAAGGGCCTTAGTTAGGAGAGCACTAGAGTTCATATACAAAAGATACTTTTAGTAGGCAAGTCTAAAATACATTCAATATTTTCTCATCACATAATTTAAGATTAAGAAATGCACCAGCCAGACTATACAGGACCTAAAGGAGATAAGGTAGAAGTTTGGAGAATCAGTCTATGACTATGACCATAGATTCTTTGATGTAATGAATAAGGTATAATTTTATTTAATAGATAAATATAAATTAACATGGTTCATTTAATGACTATGAACTAGGATTTAGTTTGCCACTATGCAAACTCAATATGATACAAAAACAAATGCCATATTTGTTTCACTATGTGTATAACATATTGAATATTATGGAGAAGCCCTTATCACTAATTAAAAAATTGAAAACATACTATAGGTTTTCATTGAAAAAATGGAGCAATACCACGAGGTAGATAAACCTGAATAAAATATATGGTCTATAGAGTGTAGAAAATAAAGACACCACTAAAATTCTTGACTAAAAGTCAAGATAGAATTATATGAACTCTACCAAGTAGTAGATCATGCCACAACACAATGCCACCTTCTATAGTAATATATCGAGAATCCATAGAATCTATATTGTAATTTATACAAGTTGACTAACCATGATGAGAATAACTATAGGGATTTATAAGAGATGAAGGAAGGCATCACTAAAAATGTATTCACCATCACTACACAACAAATGTCCTTGATGAATCTGGTGATCCTAAGGTCAGAGGTTGATAAAGGTTGTGTGACCCAAACATGTCCATAATGGATTATAAATTCAACATGGTATCAACCTCATGGTTAGGATGGATGGAACCCTCCTTCACAAAATTAGACACCTTTATCTCCTCAATACAAGTATGCAAAACCCTAGAGCTCACCTATAACATAGAAATAAGGAATGCATTAGACCATGCCATCTATGCAACAACAATTTAGAATTTGAGACAATAGTTAGTAGTAGTAGTAATAGAACATTACCTAATAACAAGGAGGATATTGAGGTGGATATTAGTCTAATAGAGGATGAGGTCAAGGTGGTTATAGATGAGGATACTAAGGTAGTATAGGAAATTAATACCAGTATCCTCCATTAAAATGCTACCTATGTAGATAATATAATCATGTCTAATATAATTACTTGATGAACCCACAAAGATAGTCATATTGCATATAGGGTATAATCTCTGACTAGCATGACACATGAGATTGCCTTCTTTTATAAAAATAGAGAAAGTACAAAGCTATCTAAAATGTGAATATGGTAAGTGTGGAGGCTAAAGAAAATGCATTTTTGAATGTTGTTATGAAACAATATCATGAAAAATAAGGGTTTCCTCCACTTGAGATGCCTCAAGATTAGGGCATCAAAAAAGTTAAACTAGATAAATATCTAGACCTGACCATAAACAAGAGCCTCATGTATGAAGCTACATAGATGTTGAAAAACATTCAACATCAAGATACTACTAATGGAGATACTGCAACAATAGATAAGTAAATATATGATTAGATCTTATGTATTATGCACCAAGATAGAGTTATCAATTCACTTACAAATCTCTTGATACTTTTTAGTACCATACATAATGAAGATCTATCACATAACATTATAAACCTACTACATTATTTATTGGATTGTGCATATCATGGTCAACAAAAGATATAAGAACTAGTTTGGTATGTCAAGATGAAGAAACAATAGGTTCTTGATGCATGGATTGATATTGAGGTTATTGGTTATGAGATCCCAAATGTTATCTTTTATTTTGGTAGCATAGTCAATATGATTCTTCAGTCTACATGGGAAGCTATTGGATGACCAACTATAAGATATAGTCTTGCAACCCTAAGACTAGCTAACTATGGAAAAGTTGAATGTATTGGTAGACTAGAAGATGTCAAGATCAAAGTCATAGACTTATCTATGTGAGGTGACTTTGAATTCATTGACATGAAGACCATAACAACACACTACCCTACACTAATGGGTAAAAAGTGGGCATATGATGGTCAAATTACTATTAATATAATGCACAATTAATTTGAGGGACATCAAGGTGATAAATTTATTGGCATCCCTCTTAACAGGGTGTACAAGCCTTACATAATTGTAGCTAAACCATATTCTCCATATGTTCCATAATAAATTAGTTAGATGAAGGTGAATTCAAAGGAAAATCTAAAATCTCTCAGTAAAGTTCAATGCAACTTCATATACCAACATACTAAACCTTAGGCACAATCACTAATCACTTAGTAATTAAAGATAATAGAATAATGGAGGCCCAAGCTAGTAGCTATATAGTTAGTGGTAAATCAATTTGTTATTGAAGAATGTGCCTCTATGTTTGAAAAATATCCTACTTAGTCTAAAGTTGATTTTTTATATCAAGTTGATGATCACTTATAGGACTACATAGAGCTAATAAGGAAATGTACTTTACCATGGTAAATAGCTTCATCTATCAATGGTGACTCAAATGCCCACCTCCTCAACTAGGCCTAAGGTGATCATGAACTCTAATCAATGTGAATGGTATTTATGCTTGAGTGAAAATTGATTGTGTATTATGAAATTGAGGGCATCAATGATTTAAATCTATGCTTATAATTCCATATTCCAACCATCAATTAGTAGGTTAGTTATTTAAGTTATGATTTAGAGGGAGTTGTTATGACATGGTGGGTAACTCATCAAGGTAACTAGCTATAATGGGATGATATCTATCAGCTCATGATCAATAGATACTAACCGTTGTAGTTTATCCACACCAATTATCCATTCTTTCAAGAATGTGAGTGTCTTGAAATTCATATACATAAATGTGTTTATATTTGGAATGAGGAACATGTCACACCAAAATACTAGGTTCACATTTTCCACTATGCACTCACTCCATTTGAGTATCATGGTACATTCACTAAGAATGGAGAAGGGAGACCAAGCATTGGGATCAAATGCAGAGTTGTTTTATAAAAACCTTTATGTTTGAAGATGAAAATCCTCTGGTGTATAATGCACTATATAAATTCAAGTAATTTTTGTGCCATGGGTACGTAGAAGAATTGATCACCACAATAGAATCCACTATGTATAAAAATGCAATATATGACCTTAACTCATCACTACAAAGGTACAAGGCTACTGAGAATGAAGAACAATCTCTAATGCAAACATGTCACTAGATCCAAGATGATGTAGAAGACATTAAGGATTATGATGGTGATTTAGATCTGAATGATTTATTTGAGCCAGAGTGATTTATTAAACCACTCAAGGACATTGACATAACACTAATTGAATAAGATAAGCTATGCATCATCCAAATTCCCAAATAGGAAGGGAAAATGAGGATACAAGAATCTATTGATGAAGAAAAATGAAATATTTATTAATAGCTTATCAAGAAGTATGTCGCTAACATCATAATATAGGAGGTTCTAAAAATAGAAAGCAAAGGTCACTATTAGATGGAAACTAAAATTTTAGAATATCTACAACTTTAGAGAAATTACCAAGACATCTATATCACTAAATTTTTAGAGGTTTGAGGAGTTAACCCATATATTGGTGAGATACATAGTGAATTGAAGGAGTATGCATGATCAATTCAGAAGTGGACATATAATTTCAATCTAAATATGAAGCTAAAAGTAAAGGTTGAATTGGATATAATGTACGACACATGAATAATATATCTAATGTAAAAATTAGATTGGGTAAGCCCCATGGTAGTTCAATGCAAGAAAATAGGAAAAATCTACATTTGTGGGAACTAATGCATTTTGAATAATTCCTATGTAATGATCCATTTCTAATACCTTTCACAGATAAAGTTTTGGATTTGATCATATCACATGAAGTATATTCCTTCATAGATGGTTTCAATGGATGTCATCAGATGTTGATCATAGAAGAAGATCAATCCAAAAAAACTTTTTAAATATAATGGGGTTCTTTTACATATAATATCATGCCTTTTTTACTTAAGAATGCACTTACAATGTTCTTTGACTTAGTGGTTACAACATTCAAGGATTTTATGCATGATTTCTTAGAAGTTTATCTAGATGATTGGGCCATCTTTTCCTTATTCAAAGAACACTTTTCTAAGTTGCATCTAATGTTGGAATGATGCTAAAATCCATGCATCACTTTGAATTTGAATAAATGATTATTTTTCACATTTTTTGGTGTTTTGCTTAGACATGTAGTATGTAGTGAAGGTATTCTAGTATATTAGGATAAAATCATAGTAATACTGAGTATGCCTTCACCTATTAGTTCCACTAAATTATGCTTTTTTCTAGGGCATACAAGCTACTACCATAATTTCATAAAAGGTTATGTAAGCATTTCATCTCCCTTATAATATTTACTACATAAGAATGTGAATTTTTCCTAGACATTAGAAAGCTAAGAAACTTTCATTGAGCTGAAGTAGAGATTAGTTACTATGCCTATACTTATTTTTCCATACTAGAGAAAGCATTTTCATAAACATGTGGATGATTTGGGAATCATAATCGATGCTATGATTGTCTAACCTGAAGATGGTGTAGTAGACCATCCTATTCATTTTTCTAGTAGGAAACTATCCTACATAGAGAAAAGCTATACAACTACATAATGGGAATCATTGGCCATTATGTTTTCACTTAAAATTTTTTGGCACTATCTAATAGCAACATCATTCAAAGTCTTCATTGATCATCAAGCCTTGCAATATCTAGTCAAAAAATTGAGGTTAGGAGTATCCATCTCTTGATGGTTAATTATATTTTAGGAATTTCAATTATGCATAAATGTCAAACCAAGAAGAGAAAACATGGTACTAAACTATCTTAGCCACATTCTTGATGGTCAAAAGCTATAAGAATTAAAATAAGACTCTCTTGATGCTCACATTTTTTGTGTCTCTACCATTCCTAATTTTTTAAAAATCCATTTCCAAATTCTTTGAGTAAATGGTCTTCCCTACATACTATCAAGAGCATGATAAGAAGTAGTTTATTACTAGATCCCTACTGTATACCATCATTAATGAGAGTCTATTTCACTTAGGGAAGGATGAAGTCTTGCACATGGTTATCTTAGAACATGAGTGACCTTAACACTGGTAGGAAGTGGATTAAGGAGTCATAGGAGGACATTTCACAGGAGAGGTTATGGCTAGAAAGATTTAATAGAGTGGATTATGGTGGCCAAATATATTCCAACATACACACAGAGTTATGAAATACTACAACATCTACCAATGCATGAGTAAATCACTATAGAAATATGAGATGTCTTTTTAGCCTATATTAGTTAAGTATCCTTTTAAATAATGGGGAACTAAATTTATCAGACCTTTTCAACCCATCGAGTAAATGTAGAAAATCAAAGTACATCATTATTGCAATAGATTATTTTAGTAAGTGGGTTGAATCTATTATAACACCTATCTATGGTATGAAGGACACAACAAAGTTTCTATATGAAAACATCATTACAAGGTTTAGATGCCACTATAAAGTTAGTTAGAGATAGAGGAATGCACTTTATAAAAAATACCATCAAGGCTCTAATTGAATAATATATGATATTTCATCACAAAAATATTTTGTATCATCCACAAGCCAATGGCCAAGTTGAAGCTTCCAATAAAGTACTAGGGAAAAATGCTTAAAAAGATCTATTATGTCAAGAAAGATAGGAATGCTACATTCCTACGATTTTATGGGCATATAACACACATTACAAAAGGGTTATAGGATTTATTCCATTTTAGTTATTGTATGGTCTCAAAGTAGTCATGTCAATGGAATACTTAGTACCTAGCCTTCACATTTCTATGGTCATGTGACTCAGAGATTATTAGTCTTTTACTAGCTGACTTCTAGAACTAAATTGGATGGATGAGTTTAGACATAGATTAGTGTAGATGTAAGCACAATCAGAGTTAGGAATCATGGCATGATCGAAACTTGTGCCAAAAATAATTTCATAAGTATCAACTAGTTTTATTACATGACAGTCGATTCAGAGCATTCTCAAGCAAGCTACAGATATAATGAAAAGGGTCCTACATTATACATGACATAATAAACAAGGAATCATAGTTTTAAGAGATATTTAGGGAACCATGTTACTAGGGTTGGTAAATGGTTGTAGGCTTAATCCATATGACCAATAGTCAATTGATCTAATTCTATAATCTGAGTGGGTGATGAGTAGCACCATGTAGATTAATATTTCCCTATTTTGCATGTTTTGTGTGTGTGTTTATTTTTTATTTTTTTTGTCAATGATCTTAGTAACAACATTTATAAATTATAGGGACCAAGAATCACATGTGCCATACATGTGTAGGAGAATCTACATGTGTTGCCAAAAATGTCAAAGAGGAGTGAGTGAAAAATATTAAGTCCGAGAAAGACATAGAAACATCACATTAGAAACATATCCATCAGTAATGACCATACACCAAAAGTAAATGCTAGATATAAGAGTCAATGGATGAGATATTTTAAAAATTGATAGCTCATAAACATCAACTTATCATACCCCTCATATAAACACCAAAGAGCATAATGACATAACTCTACACATATGTCAATGACTAACTATAAAATCCATATCAAATACAAATTTTCCACATCTACTAGTGCATTCAAGATGAGTGGACAACACAACATGGCCTAGAAATGGAAGCCAAGAGGCACCAAATCTATAAATTCTAAGTTGAACACTAATTTTTCATTTCATCCTTGAGTATATTTTTCACATGCTACATTTATCAAGAGCTAAACTATTTTCTTTGCACAGATCATTTCAATTTCCTAATTTCATGAAACTATGGATACTTCATAGCTAATCAAGGCTCTCATAGATGCAAAAACAAAAAAAAAAAAACTATGGGTGTTTACATGGAACTTTGACAAATAAAGTATAGTGATAAAGAACCATTAAACTATCTTTGTCAAGATAAGAAGAATTTATTATTACCCAATCTAGTTGATGATGAAGAATCACTCACCCTCATAGATCATGACTAATTCTAGAATGTCAACCTTGAACACTTGCTACATATGATATTTGGTGACCTAGGGGAGATTTTCAATGTTATGCCAACGTATTGATAACTCAAAAGGGTGGTAGGTTTTTACATTACTTAGTTAAAAACCCAAAATGTTGGATAAGTAGTGCGTAAGAGGTGAAAATCAAAAATGACACCTTGAGTTATTACTACAACTCTTACTAGTCTACCCAATTTTTTAGATTTCACCCTTAGCATATAGTCAGATGAACATGTGATGTTCTATTGGGATGAGATAACATTTTATGTTTGGAAAAGTCTTGGGAGAATAAAATGGATAAGTAAAGTTGCATAGGATATTCTTTGGATATTCATACATTATATATGAAATTGTTGGATATATGTCTTTTGTCCTATCCTCCATAACTTATAAAAGAATAGAAGATGAATAGTTCCCTCATTTTGAATCTAATGTATGAGAATAATGTGAATAGTTAGGAACTACAAATTACTATAAATATGTATTCTTATATGAAGAAGATGATGAAACTTTATTGAGATCAATATAGACTTTCTAGTTATGGTTACCTATTGTATTTATTATGTAATTTCTTATATGCATTAATATGTTTATTGTTTGGGTTAATCTTATTTAAAGTAATTAAAATTCTTTGCAAACCCTAAGAAAACTATGGTTAATATTAAATCTTATCGATTGCATGATAATTCATCTTTGATATGTTTTTGTTGAATATGAATTCTCTTCACTATCTTATGCAGTATAATAAAAATTAGCTATCCTCATCTTGAGCTTGTTCTATTGTATCAACAAACTCTACTAATACACACACACACACACACACACACACACACATACACACACACACACACACACACACACACACACACACACACACACACACACACACACACACACACACACATCTAAAAACCACTCCAATAATAAACCCTAAAACTAAGTATAAAAATAAGTACATGTCAGAGTTTCAATTTTTTAAGTGTCTAAATTTTATTCTAGTATGATCTTGATGGTGCATGTGCACGTGTGAACACACACACACACACACATTATTCTAGTATAATCTTGATGGTGCATGTGCACATGTGTGCACGCACGCACGCACACACACACACACACACACACACACATTATTCTAGTATAATCTTGATGGTGCATGTGCACATGTGTGCACACACGCACGCGCACACACACACACACACACACACACACACACACACACACACACACACACACACACACACACACACACACACACACACACACACACACACACACACATGCACACATGCACACACACACACACACACACAGAGTTAGGATAACTATGAAAATTTTGATCCCTCTTTAAAATATTGGAATGTAGGTAGTGCTCAGTCATATAATAGAGGGTGGTTAAAAATATAAATGAAGTTTATAAATCAATGAGAAACAAATAGGGATCGATGCATAAGAAATATTTTGAGCACACATAAATGAGGAACATATAGGGGAGTACATAATGATTTTAGTTGTAATAAACCTACATAGTCAACTAAGATTGTACTAGTAGATCTTGGATAATAGTTTTCACTATAAGGGTCTAACCTTTGTAGGTACTATATGCATAGGTTTTAATCTCCCATTTCTTTATATGACTAGTTATAGATTAGATACAAAGTGTTTTCCATATTACTATTTAATACAATGAACAAAAAAATTAAAAATTAGTTAAATATTCAAGATCAGTGATGAATAAAATGAGAAATAGAAATAAAAATTAACTAAGTGTATCTCTCCTCTATCACTTTGTCAATTCTAAATATAGTAAGTGAAATATCAATCTACCCTTTAGCATTCATATTTTCATTATTATTTACCTATTTTACATAATCTAAATATTTATAGTTTTATCTTATTTAGATCACATAAATCATAAAATAGGTAAAAAAGTGCATACATGTCATCACCTTGAATTAGATACTTATTTATACTTATTTATCCTTTTTTATGTGATATTTTAATCTTCTTATCTTTTTTATTGATTTGTGTTCATATTTATTAGGTTGGATACACCCTGTCAATGTCACACCTAAAGTGAATGATATACAATGAGGCTAGTCTTGAGTAAACAAGAGTAATGGGTAGGTGGATAACTAGGTTTGGATGATGTTATACTAATGGCCTATGTTATAGGGTAATATGATAATGGGAGGATTGAAAATATTATATTTATTTTCTATAATGTTGATGGAGTTAAAAATAAGATGGAGGAAAAGATCAGATTTGAAAACCTCTACTCTAAATCTTCCATTGATGTCACTTTATAAATAATTAGCATGAAAAGATGATATAACCCTAAGAAAATAATCATTCTAAGAATGAGCAGAATCTCAGGGAGTGTCATCCAAAAATTAAGCAAAATTGGTTTATAAGCATAATATATTATCTAGAACATGTGTCAAAATGTTGTACTTTTTGTTCTAGAGGTTGAAGTAAGGTTTTGGTACTTGTACTTATCTAAACAAGGATTTTTGATTATTTTTGATGTTTTGGTAAAAAGGAATAAGCTAAGATACTTTATAAAATTAGGAAAGCAAATATTAACTAGAAGTAAATATGGTTATTATTTTCCTTTTAATGATTTCTATAATGCATGCAATGATGAAAACTAAAATTTGAGAGAAATGTGTAGTTGTTGCATTTTCTATGTTTTGCTTATTTTTTAAGATGCAACCTAAATTGATTGAAGTTATTTTTATATTTTATATGAAAATTATACGAGATGATACTACAAAAAATATTTTATAACATGCAAAGATGATAATAAAACTATATTCTTGGAAAATATACTCACTATACTTTTAGTAATTATCCTTTCTATGAAAGCTAAGACAACTTTTTTGATGCTTTTAAATGCTTTCCTATAACTTTGAAATATATTGAGGATTAAATTATGTAAACCTAATGTTATGATTTAATGATTATAATCTTATAAAATTGAGTTATCTCACTATCAAAATGAATAAATTCAATACCTAATATGCAATATTTTGATTATCTAATTGATCTATGTTTTATGGGTATTTCATAGAGAGTTATCTTGTGAATGCAAGGTTTTATAAAACTGAAAATGAATTAATTTATGATGGATTTAAAAATTGTTTTGTTTTATTTGATCTACTCTAAAATATTTATAAAATTAAACTCTTTTTAGGAGTACTTAAATTCAAATAGCTATGAAGAGGTCTAGACTAAATGTTTGGGGTGTGTGTGTGTGATATATATATATATATATATATATATATATAGATACATACATATATATACATACATACATACATAGATATATATATATACATACATACATACATGTATATATATACATATATATATATATGTATGTATGTATGTATTTATGTATATATTATTTGATCTCATGTGCTCTCTCTCTCTCTCTCTCTCTCTCTCTCTCTCTCTCTCTCTCTCTCTCTCTCTCACACACACACACACACACACACACACACACACACACACACAGACACCCACACCCACACACACACACACACACACGCACACCTCAAACATTTAATCTAGATCTCTTCATAGCAATTTGAATTTTTGTATCTCTTTATATTTTATTTGATCTCATGTGCTGTTTCTCTCTCTCTCTCTCTCTCTCTATATATATATATATATATATATATATAGAGAGAGAGAGAGAGAGAGAGAAAGAGCACATGAGATCAAATAAAATATAAAGAGAGAGAGAGAGAGAGAGAGAGAGAGAGAGAGAGAGAGAGAGAGAGAGAGAGAGAGAGAGAGAGAGAGAGAGAGAGAGAGAGAGAGAGAGAGAGAGAGAGAGAGATATTTTATTTTTCTTTATATTTTTGAATATTAAGATAATATAATGAAAAAGTTAAATATATACTAATCTAATAAAAAATAAGAAAAATTAAGATTGAAATCCCCCAACTTGATCAAGCTAAGACCATATGTGAGAAAATATATGGTTATTGTAAATAATATTTAATATAATATATCCTCCTCTTAATGTATCCATAGGAACTCTCTAATAAATTATGGTAGTAAAATAAGATGAATAAATAAGACAACCCTAGAGAGGAGTGTAGTTTATTGTGGCTTGTTGATCCACTTGCAAGAAAAGAATCTATTTTTGATAAACTAAATTATCATTTATAAGACTAATAACAAAGATGAACAAATATGGAAAAAAAATTAAAGATTAGAATTATGTGGGATTAGGTTATTTGGAGCTCAAAATCACAATATTTAATGAAAATTTTGGATCTAAAATTCATAAAAAAATAGAGATTCTTATAGAGCAAGTAAGGAGGTAGCAAGGGTGAGTTTAATTGGTGGTTAAATAAAATATAAACTTAATAGGAAAAAGGATTGATAGAAGAATATTAAGGGTGGTCTAGGATATCTGAGGGTAAACATAAAGTAAATAAATCAAGAAACATAAAGATAAGCATCCAAAATGCATGGAACTGAAGTACACAATTCTAAAAAAAGGAAGATGGGAAAACTATGATGAAACTCCCATAGTTTGTAGGGATGAGAGATGTAAAAAATAATCAGAATGATAAGACATCCTCATGTCTCAACAATATTACTATAGACAAAACATATCTATATATTTAATGACACTTAATGTGGTTTGTGAAACCACTACATTGTAAATGCCATTTTTGCAGTGGTTATGTAACCTAGTGAGGTGGTTTCACCACAAATAAGAGTGGTTCCATATTAAGAGAAAAAACATTAAAATAAGAGGCACAAAGACTAAAAATGGATATTTTTTAGGATTTAAAAATACTAATAAGAGGATAATGAGGTAAGACTATTAGAGAAAACCAAGCCTAGGAATTTTTAAATATCATTACATCTTCATTAGATTTGTTTTAGATATATTGAAATGTGTAACGTTTAGGCACGTACATATTGTTCCCTCAAGATGACACTTTGTCATGAATTTTCAAGGGTGTGGTCCTAATTAGTGTCATATCAAAATGAAAAAGAGTGTTATAAAAAAATATCTTACTTACCTATGAGACACAATGAACCCAATTGGGATTCCATGAAAATTGTGGACAAAATATGAGAATAAATTGCATTTAAAAAAAAAGATAAAAAAATTATAACTAATCAAAACATGGATGAGATTAATTTCCATGTATGTGGGGATGAACATACTACCTAATCCATTTTTTTGGGGTACTAAATCTAGTGTTGTGTGTCATGTCCCTACAAAAACTAAAATGACAAAAACATGACATGGAATAAAATTACCATTAAAATTCATTAGTTTTGGACATAAATCATGTTAATTTAACAATAATAGAATTTAAAATGTGTAAAACATGAGTTTAGATGATAAACTACTAAAAACAATAAACTTTTAAATCATAATGACTAGTTTAAAAGGCTATACATTTGAAAACATACCCATAATCAAATCAATTAATGGTGACATATTTTACCTAGGAATTAACCAAATCAATGATCATAGTGAGAGGATGGAAAATGTACCAATGGGAGGGTTAATGTGTCAGGTCAATTTAATTATGAGCCTAATTGTGTTTTTCCCCCAATATCAATTTTTTTTATTAAAACATACAAATTTTCCTGTAAACTTATAATTTTCTTGCATCGATGGGTTTGAGATGGTGTTTAGGCTAGAAAACTTATAATTTTTATTAGTTTTTGGATACATTTTATCTTTGGGTTGGGGGGGGAGGGGTTTGGGTAGTGTACACTTAATGGAAAAAATCATTGAATTAGGATAAACAACTAGTCTTCACAGACCAATAGGTATGTTTTTGACATGGAAGTAACACGACTAGCATAGTTTGCATAGGTGTAATTTTGTAACTACCATGATTGTGACAAATTTTAAACCATCATAGGTAATTATGCCTTTGACATGGTTATTTCACAATCATTGTAATATGTGGGCATGATAATATCATAAGAACCTTTAAAGAAATGGTTACAAAACAACCATAGATGTGGATAAAATTGCTAGGGAATTTTGGCAACCACAACTTATAAAAGGTAGTGATCATTTGGAATGGAAAAAGAGTAGTTTTAAGTTAATTTTAGACAATAGGAGTTATGGATTCATTTCAGATTTTTTTTACAAGGAGGATACATACAATTAATCCATGCTAGGTAACAAGAGTGGATCTCATAGATTATGGTGTTACTAATGGTTGATTATTTATCCATCCTAAACATATTAAGGATTCTAGTATATCACTTGGATTGGGATCATTCCATCATCAATTAGGATATTATGTTACGTCTTCACATATTAGTATATGGAATAGAATAACATATAATTTTCATATGATATTGAATATTGGACCATCATTCTCATGGATGTCTAACAAATCACAATTTTACCAATGATAGGTTAGATGGTGGTACTATGAGAGGCCACCAATAGGGCATAGGCTTATATCTAGGCTGAGCAATTTGGTGATATGAACACACTAGATATGGATGTGATGTGTGGAGCCAAACTTTTAGGGGTTGAGTAATCTATGGTCCCAAACTTATAAAAGTACATTATTGGAATCATTGACTCTTAACTAGTGGGATCTAATGGAATAGATAGGTTATTATACAATTGGTCACCTATGATGCACTAGATTGAGGAAAGGAGTGCACATTATTTGTGGGAAGGTTAATTTTTACACATATAGGGGCATGTATAGGATTGTGTGGCTAAGACAACTCTCAATCAACCACCCCATGTTTATCATGAGTTGGGTATATGAGAATATGATCCCATATAGGAGAGGTGTTTTTATTAGGGATGTTAGCTCTATCAAAGCCTCACACTAGATAGATGTAATTCATTTTAGTGCATTTCCCCAAGAAGTTGGCACCTTGATGGTGGTTGATATTGGACCTAATATATTAGG